>SNQJ01S0041018.1:65268-84187 GCA_010110895.2 Picea sitchensis
ATATTTTCTGAGTTTTGCATATTGCTGATATTTAATTTCTGCGTTGAAAACGATGTTCATAATCCTCATGTTTCAGTTCTGAAATTTATTTTTTGTTCAGAAATTTATTTTCTGTTAAGTTTTTTAGATGCTGAAACACCGCTATAGCTTATGCTGAAACACCGCTGTAGTATATGCTGAAACACAGTGTTGTGTATATGCTGAAACACCAGGCTGTAGCATATGCTAATGTTGAAACACCGCTGTGAGCAGATGATGAAACACCAGGCTGTAGCATATGCTGATGCTGAAACACCACTGTGAGCAGATGTTGAAACACGGCTGTAGCATATGCTGAAACAATGCTGAAACTGAGTTTGGCATTTAAATTTGACTGAAAAATCAGCGAGACTAAAACTGGGTGGGATTTTGAAAAAATTAACAATTATATTGAAAATGGGTCCCTCTCCCTTTTTAATAAAAGTTTTTAATTAAACTTTTATTTTTAAAATTTGATTAATTTTCCATCAAAAGAGGATGATTGTAATTTAATTTTATGGAAGTGAAAACCAACTTTTTATCGATGCAAACCACTTATTATGTTCTCTTCATCATCTCATATTTCCAACGATACAAACGTTTCCCAAATTCGTCGCCCCGATCTCATGATATGTGCTTGTGAAGTTGAGTTTTCATGGAGACCCATTAAAAATGAAGCTGACTGATATTTTAATTTCTGAAAAAAAATGTATCAAATTTCAACGATTGAAACCTGTACCAAAATATTTTAAGTCAAAATACCTTTCCAACGGTATAAAGTTTGAGTTATTCCGACACATGGAGCTCAAGTTATGGCCTCCGCAAGATCAACACTCAGTCACCGTCGATCAAAATTGATGGACAAATGTGGGCCCTTGGATGAATTTTGTGCTTCCCTTCATAAAATTTGAATTTTTGGTTTAAAAGTATATCCCACATGCATTGGGATATTATATTATTCATGATATATAATACTAAGTGTTTGATACACTTAGCAAGAAACACAAGAAGAGAATAAATTATGGAGCTTGGAGGATTCGACCCTTGGAAAATTGTCAAATAAAACAATATTTTTTTGGAATCCTATCATCGTTCACCTCATGCCATGTCATCAATGAGTCACACCCATGTGTCATCATGGGAATGGTCCACATCATCGCCACGTGTCATATTCTCATTTGTTGGTTTTCATGCCTTGGAATAGCTTTGAGAATTTGGCTAAGTATGTGAGATGGGACAAGAGGGGATGAGGGAGAGGTGGCTTGGAGGGTTTGCGGGTTCACGAGGGTGAGGGAAGGGAGGTGAGTGAAGTTAACCATAAAAATTTTGTGAACCCACGAACCCATAGTTGGATGAGTGATCCAAAGAAACTAAGTATAGAAGGGTGGTCGGTCGGACGGGAGAAAATTTGAATATAGATATTTTTATGAACCCACCAACCCGGGAACCCACAAACCCGCGATTATGGATGATCAAAAATATGTTAAGTGTGGAAAGGAAGTTAGTCATACTTGCATGCAAAAGGGATAAAATACTTTAGGGGCCCGACACCTGCGACAAATCTGATGGTCTAAAATGTAGATCACAGATCTTTGGGTGCAAAGTGGAAATCACAAAACTTGGAGGATGAGGGGTTGAACCCAGAAACCCGTGAAGTTGAAAAATGGTTAAGTGTAGTGTAGTATCAGACTCATGACATGGGAAATTATATGGATATGAAGGTCCACCAACCTTCCAACCCGCGAACCCTATGAGGAGATGAAGGAAGAGTCCCAAAAATGTCTAAGTGTAGAGACTAGTGGAGCATATGGAGAAGAGTGGTGAAAAGAGAAAACTGGTTAAGTGTGGAGATTGAAGGTGAGGGAGATAAGTGATGAGAGTACTTCACAATTAGAAAATAGAGAGGAGAAAATGATACTTAGAAAAATTCTTCATAATCTCTTATTTGGACTTTTAGACCATATCTTGATTAACTTAGGCATGCATAAACAAATTTATGATCCGAAAAGTGCATGACGAAGATGAGACTAAGGGATGCAGAGTGAACTTATAAAACTTAAAAAAATGTCTTCTTTTGATATCAAGTCTTTTATGAATCAAAACGCATGAAAATATAGATGACCAAATTTTGGTCTACAGGACCTCAATTATGCTACTCGGTTTCGATTTTATGCACCCAGACCAAATTTCTAATGTGTCCTTGAATGGCTTTAAGAGGTGAGTTGCAACTAGCCATAAAACTCTAACTGAGCCTTGGATGGTTGATCTATTAGTTGTGTTGGAATCCTAAAAATCGATTATAGCTAGGGGCACCACTCCCGCATGATTTTTTTGCTCGAAAAATAATTTATTAGATGATCTCTAGAACTACAGTTTTGTTGAGTACGAGACGATGCAATTTTTGCACCAGGGGTCAATTTTGAAAAAAAATTGGTTTGGGTGATTGTGGGTAGCGTGGTTACATGGGAATTGGCCAAAGAAACGTGTGGGAGCTTATGAAACTCATTTATGTTTCTTGATTTTGATTTTATAGCTCACAAACCAAATTCCCAATGTGTCCCTAAATGACTTTAGGAGTCGAGTTACAACTCATCATAAAACTATAAATAGGGGACAAATGGATGAAATTTCAGTTGTGTTGGAATAATGACACCATATTATAGCTAGGGGAATCCTATACTATGATTCCATTTCTCAAAATATATTTATTGGATTATCTCCGAAACTAGGGTTTTTCTCAGTAACAGACGATGAAATTTTTTCTCTAGGGTTCGATTTTGAAAAACAATCACTCAAAATATTGTAGGTAGCATGGTCACATGGGTCTTGACCAAATAAACTTGTGAGAGCTTACATAACTAAATTAGTTTTCTCAGTTTGTATTTTTTTCTCCCAGACCAAATTCCCAATCTGTCCATAAATTGCTTCAAGGGGCAAGTTCAAACTTGCCATAAAAATTTAACTGAGCCTCAGAAGGATGAATTGTTGTTTTTGTTGGATTTATAACACTATATTGTAGCTAGGGGCACCCCTCTACTATGATTCAATTTCCTAGAAAACTCTTTGTTGGACAATATTTGAAACTAGGGTTTTACTCAGTAAATAATGAAAGCCTAAATATCAATGAAAGCATGTAAGTTCTTCCACATATGCATAATGCAAGTATATGGAACATGTGGTATCATAAGAGTGTGGTTACAAGTTATGCCTCTTATGCTAAAAATAACTAGGGATTTTGTGAAGCCCCCCTTTAATTAAAACTTAATTGCTCCCAGGCTTATTGTGAGCATTTTTTTGATGTTGTTAGAGCTAGGATCAATTCATAGTGTTGATAATTGATGAATGATGATTTTCATGGCCACACATCACTTGGTTTTTTATTTTTTTTCAATTCTTAACGTCATCTAAGGGTTAATCTCATTATGGTATGCATTATATTTGATCATGGATTGTTATGTTTTAGATTTGTCATGCCTAACAACCTTCCCTTTTCCTCTAAGATAACTTAGCTCATTCCAAGCCCCAAATCCACTTCAAAACCAAATAAGATAACCATGAGGGGAAAATATGAGATATATAAGGTTTAAATATTTATTTTAGATCAATTTATTTTAAAAAGGAAGTGAAGAGATATCCCCAAGGTTGACATCACTCACTTGGGTGATGGATTCCCTTGCCCTAGTAATCCACGAGGCCAAATTATATCCTCTCTCTCACTTTAGTGAGGCTATAACACTCTCCAACCCAACAATCAAGGAAAATGATTGTAATATCACCCCAGTTCACTGATGAGACCTCACAAGATCCAATCACTCATCCCAACTATGAAATTTCTTGCTTATTTCATAAATGAGTAACTCGCTCACTTTAGAAACGCATGCAGATTGCTCAAATTATGTTGGTTGTGGAGCCTGGTTATCTTCATGATTCATAGGTTTGTTTTAGCCGTGTTTGGATCCCATTTCCTAACAGGGAGGTGTGGGGGGGAGATGACAATTAATGGATACCCCTTGGTAGGGTATTCGATTGGGGGGGATGACAATTAATGGAGCCCACCCCCTAGCGGGGGATTCAGGGGAAACACCCTCGAAGCAATTTTTTGGGAAAATTTTCCTTGTAAAATATTGTAATTTCATAGTCAATTTGGACCATTCATTATAAGGTTGCAGATATGACAATAAAAGTTATGTTAGGGATTTTGTCTCTAGAAGGAAGCCCTCTTTTTGTATTAGGTCATTGCATTACGACTATGTATGCGGGTGAATACTGTATTCTAAGAGAGGATATTGTGAGAGAAATAAGAGGGAGTTACAACGGGTGTGTTGTAGGTTGTATCCCTTCATTTTTGTTGGATAATAAAAATGAAAGACCTGACAATTTCTCTGGTGGATGTAGCCCACACTGGGTGAACCAAATATATTTGTGTCTCTATTGTATTTTGTATCTTCTGTGTTTTATTTTCTCATTTGTTTTATTGTATTGCTTCACGATCATGTTTTTCTAACAACTGGTATCAAAGCCAAAGGCAACTCGCAGGAAAATAGGGTTCCTGGATCTAGTGGGGGCAATGGTAGAAGATGGAATGCTTAAGGTCGATAAATTTAAAGACCAAAACTACCAACTATGGAAGATGCAAATGGAAGATTATTTATATCAAAATGATCTATTCCTATCATTGGATGGAATAAAAAGAAGCCGACAAGTATGACATACGAAGAATGGAAGGCTCTTGACAGAAAGGCATTGGGAACAATACAATTGTACTTGACAACGTCAATGGATTTCAATATTTTAAAAAATATACAACAAAGGATCTGATGGAGGCATTGGATAAACTATATGACAAACCCTTGGCCTAAAATAAGGTATTTCTAATGAAGCGATTATTTAATATGAAGATGTGAGAAGGTGGGTCTATTGTTGATCATTTAAATGAATTTAATATGGTTACTAATCATTTAACTTCTATAAAAGTGGACTATGATGATTAGGTTAGGGCTCTTCTAATCTTGTGCTCATTGCTAGAAAGTTGGAAAGGATTCGTCATGGATTTAAGTAGCTCTGTCTCTGGTTCAAACACTCTGAAATTTGATGATGTTGTTGGTGTTATCCTTAGCGAGGAAATGGGATGGAAAAACACAGGTGAGACATTAGGTAATGCATTGACCATGGAGAATAGGGGAAGCAAAAAGGATAGAGGAAAGGGCTCAAGGAACCACGGGAATTCTAGGAAGGGAAGATCCAAATTCATACTAGGAAAGATAGGGTGTTGGAATTGTGGGAAGAAAAGACATATGAAGAAAGAATGCAGATCTCCAAAGAAACAAAGAGATGGACATCATGAGAAAAATCAGGAAGCATATGTAATAAGTGATGTGTTACAAGATGCTTTAATTATTTCTTTAAATAATATTACTGAATCTTAGGTTGTATATTTAGGGCCTTCATTTCATTCCACACCCCATAGGAAATATTTATAATATTATGTTTAAGGTGATTTTGGACAAGTTTATTTGGTGATGATGAACCATGTCAAATTGTTGGAATGGATAAGGTAAAAATAAATCAAAAGAATGGAAACCAATAGTTATCGAAAAAGGTGAGACATATACCAGATCTAAGAAGAAATCTAATTTCAATAGGAAAGTTAGAAAGTGAAGGCTATATATCTATATTTACATATAAGGTGTGGAAGGTCACTAAAGGATCATTGGTAATGGAAAAAGGGGAGAAGGTAGGAACAATGTATTTATGTACTGTTAATGTTGACACTTCTATCTCTTTAGATTCTACAAGAGTAGATACAACATTGTGGCATCATAGGATTGGACACATGAGTGAGAAGGGGATGTAAATACTTCACAAAAGGAATTTGTTGTCAGATCTTAAAAAAGTTTGTTTGGATTTCTTTGAGCACTGTGTTTATGGAAAGCAAAAGAGAGTAAAATTTCTCAGAGTCGAAAAAGAAAAGAAGAGTAAAAGGTTCTATCTTGTGCATACAGATGTATGGGGACCAAATCATGTATCATCTCTTGGTGGATCTCATTATTATGTTACTTTTATTGATGGTGCAACTAGAAAAACTTGGGTTTATTGCATTCGACACAAATGTGATATTTTTGATATTTTTAAGAAATAGAAATCTTTGGTTGAGAATGAGACATGAAAGAGGTTGAAGTGTCTCATATCAAACAATGGAGGTGAATAATGCGACAAGGAGTTTAATTATTACTATTCATACCATGTGATTTGTAGAGAGAAGATAGTTCCAAGAACACCACAAGAAAATGGTGTGCTAGAAAGGATGAATAGGACAATCATGGAACATGCAAGGAGTATGAGATTGCATGATGGGTTTCTCTTACAGTTCTGGGTAGACGTTGTAGATATTGTTGTTTACTTAATAAATTGAGGACCTTCAATATCGTTGGATGGTGTCATTCCAAAGGAGGCATGGACAAGTAGAAAGGTAAACTATTAATTTATGAATACTTTCAACTGTGAAACATTTGTCCATATTAAAAAAGAAAATAGAACAAAGTTTGAAGCAAAATCTAAGAAGTGTACCTTTATTGGATACAGTGTTAATGATTTTGGTTATCGCTTATGGGATTATAAAAATAACAAAATAATTAGGAGTAGAAATGTCATATTCAATGAGAAGGTCATGTATAAAGATCAATTGCAGGGAAAGAAACAGGAAAAATAAAAACTTGAATAGAAAGTGCTTGATGAGATCACTGAAAAAGAAATTCCAAAGGTACCAGAAAATCAAAATGTACAACAACAGGATCAACAAGTACCTCAAACTTCTGCACGTGTAGTTAGAATATCTACCAGGTTAAGTAGATCTTCTAAATGATACTCTCCTTCATTTTTTTATTTATTGTTGATTAATTCTAGTGAACTAGAAAGTTATAAAGAGGCCATGCAGGTAGACACTAAAAAGAAGTGGGAGCAAGACATAAAAGAGGAAATGGATTCCTTGGTAAATAACCAAACTTGGGACTTGGTTAATTTTCCTGCAGGAAAAATATCATTGCAGAATAAATGAGTTTACAGGTTGAAGGAAGAAGATGGAGGGAAAAAAGTGGTACAAGACTAGACTTGTTGTAAAGGGGTTTTCACAAAAGAAATGTATAGATTTTGATGAAATATTTTATCTTGTTGTTAAAATGGCTTTGATTGAGACTATTTTAAGTCTTGTGGCAGTAGAATATTTGCATATTGAATAGTTAGATGTAAAAACAACTTTTATCCATGGGGATTTGGACGAACATAATTATATGCAACAACCACAGGGGTATGAGGTCAAAGGGAAGGAAAATTTTGTATGCAGGTTGAAAAAGAGATTGTATGGCCTAAAACAAACTCTAAGGTAGTGGTATTTGAAGTTTGGCATCTTTATGACATAACAAGGTTATAGTAGATGCCATTCTGATCATTGCGTTTATTTTAAGAGGATAGAAAATGGAAGCTATATTATCTTTCTATTGTATGTAGATGACATGCTTGTTGCAGGGTCTAATATACAGGATACAAATGTCTTCAAGAAGAAACTATATAATTCATTTGTGATGAAGGATTTGGGTGCTTCAAAGAAAATCCTTGGTATGAGAATAATAAGAGACATGAAAAATCACAAATTGACATTGCCTTAGGGTGAGTACATAGAGCATATGTTGGATAGGTTTAGAATGTAGAATGCAAAACCAATTAGTACACCTTTGTCCAACCATTTTAAATTAACCAATGAAATCTATCCCAAGAAACATGAGTAGATAGAATACATGTCTAGGGTCTCTTATTCACAAGCACTTGGCAGCTTGATGTATGCGATGGTGTACACAAGAACAAATATTGGACATGGAGTGGGAGTTGTGAGTAGGTATATGAACAATCCAGATAAAGAGGATTGGGAGGAAGTAAAGTGGATTCTCAGGTATTTGAGAGGTACTACTACTCATGCATTATGTTTTATAGGTTCAGATATTTTTATACATGGATATGTTGATTCAAATATAGTAGGTGATAAAGATAGTAGGAGGAGCACCACAAGGTATGTTTTTACTGTAGGTGGAACAATAGTAAGATGAATTTTGAAACTACAAAAATGTTGTTGCACTTTAAACAATGGAAGCAAAGTATGTTTCTACTGCAGAGGCTAGTAAAGAAGTGATTTTGTTACAAAGGTTTATGGAGGAATTGGGAAAGAAGCCAGAGAATAGGAGGTTGTATTGTGATAGTGAGAGTGCCATTGATCTGGATTATTTTCGGCATGAAATGAGAGAGGATATATAATAAATAAATGTACAGATATATATCGAATATCCAATAATATAACAAAAATATATCAGAGATGCAACCATAAAACAAAGATACAATAATACACAATTTCTATTAATGAGCAAAAGGTACAAAACTATAGAAATATAAAGTGAAAGACTCGCTATAATGGTGGCAGATTATCTCTTAGAAGAGATGTGACGGCTACTCACATTTGCAAGAAAATGGTTACAATGAGACTCTATAGGTATTTTTAACATAAAAATATATACAAAACCCTAAACTGGAAGATGAAAAGCCAACAATTGTGTGAACCTTGTTTTGGGTAGTTTGGTGTATCAACTTCCCAAGGGTGAAACTTTGGCATACAATCTTCGTATGGGGCACACGATAAATAGTTGGAAAGGTATTGTTGAGGAGATTAGTTTTTAGGGATCAATTAGAATCTTAAGTTGTCATTGAGGTGTTCGATCTCAAAGAAACTTCATTTAGGCCCTCAAAATGGCCTTGGAAGTATAAGAACTGAAAAACTGCTAAAAATAGTAAGTTTCCAAAAGACTATTTTGAGTCAGTTGGAATAGGTGGGTGGCCACCGATATCCACCTAGATCAATCCTCTCTCTTTAGGAAGAATGGTCTCCATTGCATTGAGTTCCTAGGGGAGAGGGAAAATCATTTACTAAATTTGCATCTTGATGAGCTGCTTGCCTTGTTGGAGAAGTTACAATGCTTAGCTTGTTGAAGGTTGTCACAAACTTGTGGCTGGAAGGGTTGGAACTTTTTAACTAGTTTGACTACATGATATGCCTGTGTGCAGAAGGAATCTTTACACTTTGCTGCAATCTTGTCGACCTATTTTTGTTGGATAGAAAGTGCTTGGATCAAGGCTACAGTGGTTGTAGTGTCCTTTTGTTCACCTTTTGAACAGATTGTGAAGAAGCTGAATTTTGTAGTATGAGATACTACCTTGAAACACTGTTTAGGTAGGACAGTAGTTGGAACTACCTCTGGTAACCATTAGAGATGATCCCCTAGAGTAACAATGACACTAAGTGTTCAAGACCCATAAATAGAATGATGCTCCCACATATATGGCTGACCCAATAGAAAATCACAGACATCTAGTGGGGAAACATCATACAATACCTCATCCTTGAAGTGATGGATGTCGTATGACAATTGACATTGATGGCTGACACAGAGATCTTGACCCTGGAAAAGCCACCCAATGTTGTATGGTTACAGGTGTGGTGTTGTCGACAATCCAAACTGTTTGATGACCTCTGCTGATATGAGGTTCTTCTGGATTCCGCTATCAACAATAAAATGCAGTGGGGTCCCCTTCACCCACATCTATGAATGAAAAATGTGCTCCCCCTCTTCAATATCTATAGGTTCTTTTGGTTGAATTGCTACGGTCGTAACAATAGTAGTGGGGTCTGCGTCGATGATTTGTCTTCTACCAGTATTTTATCAATAAGGTTTTAGATCCCTTTTTTTTATATCAACTACCAATGACTATTTTGAGTGACATCCATCGATGTTGTGCCAAGGGATTTTGTGGAAATCACACCATTTTCCATTGTCCTTATTCATCTTTCTTTTACCCTTCTTTTCATGTGGCTTGGAATGGTTTTCTAAAGGCTGGTTGTTAGGGTCATATTTACCATAGTTTAGTTGTTGCAGATTTGTATACCCGAACTCCCGCTTGTTATGGTGCTTAAATTTTTGCTCGATTTTAATAACATATTGATAAGTAGCACCCATTGATGAGATGTCCAGAAAATCCATTTCAATTTGGATGTATTTGTGTAGTGCCCCATGATATTTCAGAACCAGATGTCCTTCAGAGTCTTTGATACTCATCTTGTTGTGAAAGGTAGGGGAGGTATTGATAAACTCTGACACTGCTTGGCCCCTCTATTTCCACAGTGTAGTCCATCTCATGTACTGGTCATCATAATTTCCACCAGGGTAATATTATTCCTTCACTGCATCCAAAAAAAATACCAAGTGAGCTCGACCCCATATATTCCAGACTCCTCTATGGAACTTTGATCCCGGTAAGTTTCCCACAAATGTTTGACATGAGGGAGAGCCTTATGGTGTGCAAAGGTGATATTTTCCTTATCAGAGAAATTATGAACAGAGAAATAACCTTCTAGGAGATTTAACCATTTTTCTAGGGCATCCACATCTATCTGTCTTTCAAATACGAGAATACAAAAATTGACTTGTACCTCGAAAGGCGAGATGCCTCCAAAGTGTTTGTTTCATGAAGATGTTCCTGTTTTTATCAACAGGCATTGAAGGTTGTGGGAAAAAAACTCCATCATTTCGTCCCTCTGTCGCATGAGAGCTTTCTCAAGAAACAGATTGATATAATCATTTTCTCTGTCATTTTTCTTTTCTTATGCTATGGAGGGTTTCTTTGGCATGCAAGAGAAAATGTCCTCAAGAGAGACAAGCTCAAGACCCAACTTGTTATACCCAGACCTCGTCGGGGACATGCACTGAAAAAATGATCAAGAGCATCCTACTCTGATACCATTGATCCAAATTATTTTTGGCACGGAATGAGAGCAGAGATATAACAAAGAAATGTACAGAGATATCTTGGATATCCAATAATATAACATAAATATATCATAGATGCAACCATAAACCCAGAGATACAATAATACACAATTTCTATTAATGAGCGAAATGTACAAAACTGTAAAAATACAAAGTGAAAAACTTTCTAGAATGGTGGCAGCTTATCTCTTAGAAGAGATGTGGCGGCTACTCACATTCTCAAGAATATGGTTACATTGAGGCTCTAAAAGCCTTTTTAACATAAATAAAATCCAAAACCATAACCCCAGAAGATGAAAAACCAAAAATTGTGTGGACCTCGTTTTGGGTAGTTCGTTGTATCAACTTCCTAGGGGCGTAACTTTGGCATACGATCTTCGATTGGGGCACACGATAGCTCATTGGAAAGGTATCGTCTAAGGGATTAATTTTTATATCTCAATCAAAGACTCTGGCTACCATTTAGGTTCTCGATCTCAAAAAAACTTCATTTAGTCCCTCAAAATGGCCCCAAAAGTTTAGGAACCAAAAAAACTGCTAAAAATAGTAAGTTGCCAAAAGTCTGTTTTGAGCTAGTTGGAATAGGTGGGTGGCCACCGATAAAAACATGGATAAATCCTCCCTCTTTAGGAATAAATGGTCTCCATTGCATTGATTTCTCGAGGGAGAGGGAAAAGCATTTACTAAATCTTCATCTTGATGATTTGCTTGCCTTGTTGGAGAAGTTGTGTTGCTTAGCTTGTTAAAGGTTTTCAAGAACCTGTGGTTGGAAGGGTTGGACATTTTTAACCAGTATGGCTACATGAGATTCCTGTGTGTAGAAGGAATCTTTATGATTTGTTGCAATCTTGTCGATTTTCTTATATTGGATAGAAGGTTCTTGGACCGAGGTTGCAGTGGTTGTAGTGTCATTTTGTTCACCTTTTGAATAGATTGTGAAGAAGCTTAATTTTGTAGTATGAGATACTACCTTGCGACACTATTTAGGTGGGATAGTAGTTGGAACTACCTCTGGTATCCTATAGAGATGACCCCCCAGAGTAAGAATGACACTAAGAGGTCAAGACTCATAAATAACATGGCACTTCCACATATATGGTTAGCCCAACATAACATCACATAAATCCATTGGGGCAATATCACATAATACCTCATCCTTGAAGGTTTTGATGTCGTATGAAAATTGAAACTGTTGGTTGAAATGAATACCTTGTCCTTGGCGAATCCACCTGATGTTGTATGGCTGCAGGTGAGGTGTTGTCGACAATCCCAATTGTTTGATGAACTCTACTGAGATACGGTTCTTCTCACTTCCACTATCAACAATAAAATGTAGCGGGGTCCCCTTAACCCACATATGTGAATGAAAAATGATCTCCCCCTCTTCAACATCTGTTGGTTCTTCTGATTGAATTGTTGTAGTTGCAACAATAGGATTGGGGTCTATGTCAATGATCTTCCTTCTACCAATATTTTGTTAATAATATTCTGAATCAGGGTTCAAATTCTTGTCCTTGATCCTAGCCACCAATGACTATTTTGAGCGACATTCATTGGTGTTGTTCCATGGGATTTTGTAGAAATCACATGATTTTATAGTATCCTTCTTCGTCTTTCTGTTACCCTTCTTTTCCTATGGCTTGGACTGGTTTTCTGAAGGCTGGTAGTTAGGGATGTATTTACCATACTTTGGTTATTGTATATTTTCATAATCGAACTCCTACTTGTTTTGGTGCTTAAATTTCTTCTCGATTTTAACAACATATTGATAAGCAACACCTAGTGATGAGATGTCCAAAAAATTTATTTCAGTTTGGAAGTATCTGTGTAGAGCCCCATGGTATTTCAGAACCAGATGTCACTCAGAGTCTTTGATACCCATCTTGGTGCACAAGGTATGGAAGGTATTGTTGAACTCTCGAACTTCTTAGCCCCTCTCCTACGATAGTGTGGTCCATCTCATGTACTGGTCATCATAGTTTCCAATAGGGTAATATTGTTCCTTGATCACATCCACAAAAAAATCCCAAGTGGGATCAACCCTATATATTCCATACTCCTCTATGGAACTTTTCTCCAAGTAAGTTTCTCACCAATATTTTACATGGGGGAGAGCCTTAAGGAGTGCGAAGGTGATATTTTACCTGTCAGAGAAATTATGAACATAGAAATAAACTTCTAGCAGATTTAACCATTTTTTTAAGGTATTCCCATCTATCTATCCTTCAAATACGGGAATATCAAAATTAACTTGTACCTTGAAAGGAAAGGTGCCTCCAAAGTGGTTGTTTTATGAAGACGCACTTGTTTTTATCGACAAGCATTGAAGGATGTGGGAAAAGTTCTCCATCATTTCGTCCCTATGTCACGTGAGAGCTTGCTCAAGAAACAGATTAATAGAATCGTCTACTTTGTCATTTTTATTTTCTTCCACCATGGAGGGTTTATTGGGAGTGAAAGAGCGATTTTCCTCAAGAGAGAAAAGATCGAGACCCAAATTTCTATACTCATACCTCGTGGGGTACATGCACTGAAAAAATGATCAAGAGAAGTATTCTCTGATACCACTGATCTAGATTATTTTAGGCACGAAATAAGAGCAGAGATATAATAAAGAAATGTATAGAGATATATCATATATATAATAATATAACAAAAATATATCAGATATGAAACCATAAACATAGAGACACAATAATACACAATTTATATTAATGAACAAAATGTATAAAATTGTAGAAGTACATAGTGAAAGACTCGCTAGAATGGTGGCAACTTATCTCTAAGAAGAAATGTGAAGGGTACTCACATTCACAAGAAGATGGTTACAATTCAAAACCCTAAAGTCCTTTTTAACATAAATAAAATCCAAAACCCTAACCCCAGAAGATGAAAAGCCAACAGTTTTGTGAACCCCGTTTTGGGTAGTTTGGTGTATCAATTTCCTGGCGACGTAACTTTGGCATACGATCTATGTCTGGGGCACACAATAGCTCATTGGAAAGGTATTTTCAAGGATATTCATTTTTAGGGATAAATTGGAGCCTTCTTCTATAATTGAGGTGCTCTATCTCGAAAAAATGTCATTTAGGCCCTCAAACTGGCCCCAAAAATTTAGGAACTCAAAAACTGCTAAAAATAGTAAGTTTCCAGAAGACTGTTTTGAGCTAGTTGGAATAGGTGGGTGGCCACAAATATCCACTTGGATCAATACTCTCTCCTTAGGAAGCAATGGTCTTCATTGAGTTGAGTGACTGAGAGAGGGAAAAACGTTTATTGCATCTGCATCTTGATGAGTTGTCTACCTTGCTGAAGAAGTTGCGTTGCTTAGCTTGTTGAAGGTTGTCACGAACATGTGGCTTGAATTGTTGGACCTTTTTAACTATTCTGGCTAGATAAGATGCCTATGTGAAGAAGGAATCTTTATGCTTTGTTGTAATCTTGTTGACCTGCTTCTGTTGGATAGAAAGTGCTTGGACCGAGGCTACAGTGGTTTTAGTGTCCTTTTGTTCACCTTTTGAACAAATTGTGAAGAAGCTGAATTTTGTAGTATGAGATACTACCTTGCGACATTGTTTAGGTGGGACAATAGTTGGAAATACCTATGGTATCCTGTAGAGATGACCCCCTAGAGTAACAATGACACTACGGGGTCGAGAATCATAAATAACATGGCGTTTCCACATATATGGATGGCCCAATAGAACATCACAGACATCCAGTGGGGAAACATCACATAATACCTCATCCTTGAATAGATCGATGTCGTATGAAAATTGAGACAATTGGTTGACAAGGAGATATTGTCCTTGATGAATCCACCCGATGTTGTATGGTTGCGGGTGTGGTGTTATCGAAAATCCCAACTATTTGACGAACTCTTCTGAGATGAGGTTCTTCTGGCTTTCACTATGAAAAATAAAATGAAGTGGGGTCCCCTTCACCCACATTTGTGAATGAAAAAGGCACTCCCCCTCTTCAGGATCTGCTGTTCTTCTGGTTGAATTGTTGTGGTTGCAACAATAACAGTGGGGTTTGCGTCGATGATCTCTCTTCTACCAGTATTTTTTGAATCATATTCTGAATCAGGGTTTGGCTCCTTGTCTTTGATATCGACCACCAATGACTTCTTTGAGTGACATTCATCAGTGTTGTGCCCTAGGGTTTTGTGGAAATCACACCATTTTTGAGTGTCCTTCTTCTTCTTTAGGTTACCCTTCTTTTCTTGTGGCTTGGAATATTTTTCTAAAGACTGGTTATGGGGGTTGTCTTTACCATACTTTGGTTGTTGCGGATTCACAGAACCGAACTCACACTTGTTCTGGTGCTTAAATTTCTGCTCGATTTTAATAACATATCAATAAGAAACACCCAGTGATGAGATATATAGAAAATCCATTTCAGTTTGGATGTATCTGTATAGAGCCCCATGATATTTCAGAACCAAATGTCTCTCAGAGTCTTTGATACCCAGCTTGGTGCGCACAGTATGGAAGGTATATCTGAACTCCGACACTTCTTGGACCCTCTCTTGCCACAGTGTGGTCCATCTCATGTATTGGTCATCATAGTTTCCAACATGGTAATATTGTTCCTTGACCACATCCACAAAAAATTCCCAAGTGGGCTTGGCCCCATATATTCTAGACTCCTCTGTGGAACTTTTATCCCAGTAAGTTTCCCACCAATGTTTGACATGGGGGAGAGCCTTAAGGAGTGCGAAGGTGATATTTTCGTTTTTGAAGAAATTATGAATAGAGAAAAGACCTTCTAGCAAATTTAACCATTTTTCTAGGGAATCTACACCTATCTATCCTTGAAATACGAGAATATCAAAATTAACTTGTACCTTGAAAGGAGAGGTGCCTCCAAAGTGGTCATTTGATGAAGACACACCTATTTTTATTGGTAGGCATTGAAATATGTGGACAAAATTCTCCATCATTTCGTCCCTTTGTCACGTGAGAGCTTGCTCAAGAAAAATATTAATAAAATCGTCTTCTATGTCATTTTTTTTTCTTCTGCCATGGAGGGATTCTTGGGTGTTCAAGAGAGATTGTACTCAAGAGAGACAAGATCGATACCTAACTTTCTATACTCGCACCTCGTCGGGGACATGCACTAAAAAAATGGTAAAGAGAAGCCTTCTTTGATACCATTGATCCTGATTTTTTTAAGGATGAAACGAGAGCGGAGATATAATAAATAAATGTACAAAGATATCTCGGATATCCAATAATATAACATAAATATATCAGATATGCAACCATAAAAAAAATCCCAAGTGGGCTCGACCCCATATATTCTAGAATCCTCTATGGAACTTTTCTCCCAATAAGTTTCCCACCAATGTTTGACATGGAGGAGATCCTTAAGGAGTGTGAAGGTGATCATTTACATGTTGGAGAAATTATGAATAGAGAAATAACCTTATAGTAGGTTTAACCATTTTTCTAGAGCATCCACATTTATCTATCCTTCAAATATGAGAATATAAAAATTAACTTGTACCTTGAAAGGAGAGGTGCCTCCAAATTGGTTTTTTGATGAAGACCTTGTTGGCATGTTTTACAAATAGTGTGTGCTTGTCATTGATGGAAAGATCAGAGTGTGCATTGATGGAAAAACAAGAACAAGATCAGAGTGTGCATCGATTAGCACAGAGTCGCACGCAGTGCGTAGGTGTGCACCAGGGACGAAGTTAACTCATTTCCAAAGCTCAAGAGAGATAGCGTACTCAGGATCTCAGGCGGATCAAAGGTCGAGGCCTTTGACACTTAGAAATTCTTCTAATTAAGGAGGATGCGTAAGCTTGGGTAGAGAAGCGACATTGATCGTTGGATCCCATTCAAAATTCCCGATAACTGTCAGATCTGAATCCAGATAGGAGGAGCGCAAAGATGGAGGACAAATATCTGGCGTTAGATCCAAGCGTAGGGTTTGACCATCATTGGATCAGGAAGAACCTGCATGTTCTTTAAAGTTCAAGATCGAAGCGGTGGTCCAACTCCATTTCAGAGTTTTGGCTATCGGGGTTTCGGGTACCGGAAGTTGGAGTGTCGAAACACTTTGCAACAAGAATGTCGAAATCGCAATATGATCTGAGCCATTGAATCAAGATCAGATCTAGACCATCGAATCATAGGACATGTGGAGAAATATCGTCATGTCACTGACTGGACAGTCAAAGGAACGGGGTTCCCTAACTTCTCGAATTCGCAATATGCGAAATCGTGAAACTATCTTAGCCATCATATCAAGGTTTGTTCTGGACCGTTGATCCAGCTCCATCTCAGAGTTTCACCTATCGTGACTTGGAGTAACAAGAACCTCCATCTAACGAACAACGAGATGCAAGGTCGCGAAAAGATCAGGACCGTCGGATCACCAAGAACGTGGACCATTGATCTGAGATCCATCTCGGAGATTCGCCTATCACGAATTGGAGTGAGGAGAACCTCCATCACAGGAATCGTGAGATGCAAACTCACGATAAGATCTGGACCGTCAATACACCAAGATTCTGGACCGTTGATCCGACTCCATTTCATAGTTTCGTGAATCACGACTTAGAGAGGCAAGAAACATAACCACAGGAGTTCAGAAATACCAAAATGTGTAATTGCGAAATACTTTAAGGCTAGTGGTCTCAGCCGGTGGTCACACCATCGAAGAGATGAAGAGAAGAGTACGTGCAGACAAGCTCCTTTTCGGCATTTTGGGGATCGCGACTTGGAAAGTCGAGAAAATTCACAATGGAATTAACGAAAAGGTGAAATGCGAAATCGTGAAAAACACATTATGAACAAGCGCTTGGTCATGGCCATGGTTATATCAAGGAAGGAGCTAGCACAGAAAATCTTCGTTTCAGAGTTTCAGAGATCGCGACATGGAGACTCAAGATGTCTCATCGCAGAATCTTTAAATTGCGAAAGTGCGAAACGGGGAAATAACGCAAGAACCCATCAGAGTTAATCCAACGATGGAGGTGAACATGAGAACGATCAGAGGGATAATGTTGATCCTCACAGTTTAACTGCTAGAAACAATTGATGGTTTCTACCAGAGGAGGCGAAGAGACTTATGTGTGATTTCCAGAGGAGCTGAAGAGTTACAAGGAATCTTCCAGTGGAATGAAGACGATTCGTGGAGGAAATTGATAGCTAGATGAGGGTTGGAGCTCGTAAATAAAACAGAATGGATGAGCTCCACTATAACAGAGAAGACGAAGAGTCTCAACTACCATAGAGAAAAGGGAATCTCGGCATAACACCTAGTGATGATAGACACAAGGTTTGAACTGCCAGAGAAGCTGAAGAGTCACGATGATGATCAAACAGATCACTTGAGATGTGGAGGAAATTGGTGCGGTGTGAGCATGCATAGGAATGACGAATATTGCATGCATAAGGTGCACAAAAGATATATATACACGGTACAGAGAAGAGATTATTTTTGGCTGTTGCTGCTGGAGTTGTTGTGGATGTTGGTGTTGAAGGTGATTCATGCATGAAGAAGGATCAGAGTGCAACAACTGAATAGAATAGAAGAAGAAATGTGCAATGAATGGACATGGTGCATAGAGCATAAAAAGCAGAAGAACATAATGGGCTTCAGATGCATGATGGAAGACAGTGAGGTAGTCTGAGTAGCAAAATCTTGCAGAATAGTGATGAGACTGGTAAGTTGTTATTGAACACTATATCACTGAAATAGGTTTCAGTATTTCATATTCTTATTCCAGGGTGGTTGGGAGGTGCTAGGGAGGACTGGTGTCCTCAGAGGTTCAAGTGGGTGCTTGAACATAGGGATTTGGTGCTTCCTTCTAGTTGGTGCTAGAGAAACCAGGGAGTTGGTGCTTCCTTCTAGTTGGTTCTAGAGAAAAACAGAGAGTTGGTACTCTCAGCAAGTTGCATCTTGCAAAACAGAGGTTGTAGCCTCACAATGGGTTGGTGCTCATATGTATGATAATGTAAAGAATGTAAATAATACTTATCATATAAAGAAGAAGAGGTTTTTACCCTGTATGGGTTTCCTTG
>SNQJ01S0041018.1:84197-97161 GCA_010110895.2 Picea sitchensis
CAAACTGTGTTCATGAGAGAAAAAGCACCAGTGGAGGAGCATTCTTCCTGGGTGACTCCTTAGTAGCCTGGCTTAGTAAAAAGCAAGGTTCCATTTCTTTATCAACCACAGAGGCAGAGTACATTGCTTCTGCTACCTGTTGCACTCAGGTATTATGGATGATTTAAACACTTGCAGACTTGGAGGTAAAGTACACTGCACCGATCCCAACTCATTGTGATAACATTAGTGCCATCAGTGTGTCTAAAAATCCTGTCTTCCACTCCAAGACCAAGCATATTCTCATAAAATATCATTTTTTGAGAGAGCAGGTCACCAATCAGATTGTTCAGGTCCATTACATTCCCACTATAGAACAAATTGCATACATCTTTACTAAACCCCTAGCCAAGATACCATTTGAATATCTCAGACAGAAGTTGGGTGTCATCCCGTCTCACATATAAGAGAGTCTATCCTGTTAGGGGGAGTCCTGTATTGGTTGCATATATGATACTTCCTAAAATTAATGCAACAGCTCCAGGGGAGCGTGTTTTATTTGACAATGATGTCAAAGGGGGAGAAAATAACAGGGGTGCCTTTGTTGCCATCAATGCCAAAGGGGGAGATTGTTGGCATGTTTTGCAGACAGTGTGTGCTTCTCATTGATGGCAAGATCAGAGTGTGCATCGATGGCAAAACAGGAACAAGATCAGAGTGTGCATCGATTAGCGTAGAGTCGCACACAGTGCGTAGGTGTGCACCAGGGACGAGGTTAACTCATTACCAAAGCTCAAGAGAGATAGCGTACTCAAGATCTCAGGCGGATCAAAGGTCGAGGCCCTTGACACTTAGAAATTCTTCTAAGTAAGGAGGATGCGTAAGCTTGGGCAGAGAAGCGACATTGATCGTTGGATCCCATTCAGAGTTCCCAATGACCATCAGATCTGAATCTAGACAGGAGGAGCACAAATATGGAGGACAAATCTCTGGCATTAGATCCAAGCGCAGGCTCCGACCATCATTGGATGAAGAAGAACCTGCACGTTCTTTAAAGTGAAAGATCGAAGCAGTGGCCCAACTCCATTTTGGAGTTTTGGCTATCGGGGTTTCGGGTACCGGAAGTTGGAGTGTCGAAACACTTTGCAACAAGAATGCCGAAATCACGATATGATCTGAGTCGTTGAATCAAGATCAGATCTGGACCGTCGAATCATAGGACAGGTGGAAAAAGATCGTCATGTCGCTGACTGGAAAGTCAAAGGAACTGGGTTCCCTAACTTCTTGAATTTGTGATATGCGAAATCAAAAAAATATCTTAGCCGTCAGATCGAGGTTTGTTCTTGACTGTTGATCCAGCTCCATATTGGAGTCTCGCCTATCGCGACTTGGAGTGACGAGAACCTCCATCTAAGGAACAACGAGATGCAATATCATGAAAAGGTCAGGACCGTCGGATCACCAAGACCGTGGATCGTTGATATGAGCTCCATCTCAAATCTTGGCCTATTGCGACTTGGAGTGAAGAGAACCTCCATCACAAGAATCACGAAATGCGAACTCACGATAAGATCTGGACCGTCAATACACCAAGATTCTGGACCGTTGATCCGACTCCATTTCGGAGTTTCATGAATCACGACTTGGAGAGGTAAGAAACATAACCATAGGAGTTCATAAATGATGAAACGCAAAATTGTGAAATACTTTAAGGCTTGTGGTCTTAGCCAGTGGTCACACCATTGAAGATCTGAAGAGAAGAGTACATGCAGACAAGCTCCTTTTCGGCGTTTCAGGGATCGCGAGTTGGAAATTCAAGATACTTCACAATGGAATTAACGAAAAGGCGAAATGTGAAATCATGAAAAGAACGTTATGAACAAGCGCTTGGTCATGGCCATGGTCATATCAAGGAAGGAGCTAGCGCATAAAATCTCCGTTTCATAGTTTCGTAGAACGCGACATAGAGACTCAAGATGTCTCATCGCAGAATCTCCAAATTGCGAAAGTGTGAAACGGGGAAATAACACAAGAACCCATCAGAGTTAATCCAATGTCAATGAAGGTGAACATGAGCACGATCGGAGGGATAATGTTGATCCTCACAGTGTAATTGCTAGAAACCATTGATGGTTTCTACCAAAGGAGGCAAAGAGACTTCTGTGTGATTTCCAGAGGAGATGAAGAGTTACAAAGAATCTACCAGTGGAATGAAGATGATTCATGGAGGAAATTGGCAGCTGGATGAGGGTTGGAGCTCGTAACTGAAATATAAAGGATGAGCTCGACTGTAACGGAGAAGATGAAGAGTCTCAACTTCCAGAGAGAAAAAGGAATCTCGGCATAACACCTAGTGATGATAGACACAAGGGTTGAACTGCTAGAGAAGCTGAAGAGTCGCGATGATGATCAGGCAGAGTACTTGAGATGTGGAGGAAATTGGCGTGGTGTGAGAATGCAAAGGAATGCCGAAAATTGCATGCACAAGGTGCATAGAAGCTATATATACACGGTACAAAGAGGAGATTGTTTTTGGTTGTTGCTGCTGGAGTTGTTGTGGATGTTGGTGTTGAAGGTGATTCATGCATGAAGAAGGATCAGAGTGTAGCAGCTGAATATAAAAGAAGAAGAATTGTGCAGTGAATGGACATGGCGCACAGAGCATAAAAAGCAGAAGAACAGAATGGCCTGCGAATGCATGCTGGAAGACAGTGAGGTAGTCTGAGTAGCAAAATATTGCAGAATAGTGATGAGACTGGTAAGCTGTTATTGAACACTATATCACTGAAATAGGTTTCAGTATTTCATATTCATATTCCAGAGTGGTTGGGAGGTGCTAGGGAGGACTAGTTTCCTCAGAGGTTCAAGTGGGTTCTTGAACACAGGGAGTTGGTGCTACAGAAACCAGGGAGTTGGTGCTTCCTTCTAGTGGGTGTTAGAGAAAAATAGAGAGTTGGTACTCTCAACAAGTTGCAACTTTCAAAATAGAGGTTGTAGCCTCACAATGAGTTGGTGCTCATATGTATGATAATGGAAAGAATGTAAATAATACTTATCATATAAATAAGAAGAGGTTTTTACCCTGTATGGGTTTCCTTGGGAAATATTTGTCTCTGTGTTTCTCATATATGTGATTGATGTTGAATGTGCCATTGTTTATTTCCCTGCATTATTGTGATCATCATTGAGTGTCTTATAAAGATTTTAAAAGAAGCATAATTGTTTAAGCACGGTAACAACTGATTCACACCCCTCCTCTCAGTTGTCCAACATACCTTCTTGTTGTTATCGGTAGGCGTTGAAGGATGTGGGAAAAATTCTCCATCATTTCATCCCTCTGTCATGTGAGATATATCCAAAGCAAAAAAATTAATAGAATCGTATGCTCTGTCGTTTTTATTTTCTTTCACCATGGAGGGTTTCTTGGGCATTCGAGAGTTATTGTCTTGTAGAGAGACAAGCTTGAGACCCAACTTGTTATACTTAGATCTCATTGGGGACATGCACTAAAAAAATGATCAAGAGAAGCCTGCTCTTACACCACTGATATGGATTATTTTCGGCACAAAATGAGGGAGGAGAGATATGAAACCATAAACATAGAGATATTATATATTCAACCATAAACATAGAGATACAATAATACACAATTTCTATTAATGAGCGAAATGTACAAAACTGTAGAAATACAGAGTGAAAGACTCACTTGAATGGTGGCAGCTTATCTCTGAGAAGAGATGTGACATATACTCACATTCACAAGAGTATGGTTACAATGAGGCTCTAAAGGCATTTTTTACATAAAGAAAATCCAAAACCCTAACCCCAGAAGATGAAAAGCCAATAGTTTTTTGGACCCCGTTTTGGGTAGTTTGGTGTATCAACTTCCCAGGGGCATAACTTTGGCATACGATCTCTGTTTGGGGTGAACGATAGCTAGTTTGAAAGGTATCATCAAGGAGATTCATTTTGAGAGATCAATCAAAGTCTTCAATTATAATACAGGTTCTTGATCCATTAAAAACTTCATTTAGGACCTTAAAATTGCTCCAGAAGTTTAGGAATCGAAAAAATGCTAAAAATAGTGAGTTTCCAGACAACTGTTTTGAGCCAGTTGGAATAGTTGGGTGGCCATCGATATCCACCTAGATCATTACTACCTACTTAGGAAGCAATTTTATCCATGTGTTGAGTGTCCGGGGGAAAGAGAAAAATGTTTACTGAATATGCATCTTGATGAGTTGTTTGCCTTGATGGAGAAGTTGCATTAATTAGCTTTTTGAAGGTTGTCACGAATATGAGGTTGGAAGGGTTGGAACTTTTTAACCAGTATGGCGACATGAGATTCCTTGATGAAGAAGGAGTCTTTATGCTTTCCTGTAATATTTTTGACCTGCTTCTTTTGGATAGAAGGTGCTTGGACCGAGGCTGCAATGGTTGTAGTGTCCTTTTATTCACCTTTTGAACAGATTGTGAAGAAGCTGAATTTGTAGTATGAGATACTACCTTGGGGAACTGTTTACTTGGGACAGTAGTTGGAACTACCTCTGGTATCCTATAGAGATAATCCCCCAGAGTAACAATGACACTACGAGGTCGAGACTCATAAATATAATGACGCTTCCACATATATGGTTGGCCCAATAGAACATCACAAACATTTAATGGGGAAACATCACATAATACCTCATCCTTGAAGGGATTGATGTCATATGACAATCAACACTTCTAGATGAAACAAATATCTCGTCCCTGGTGAAGCCACCCAATGTTGTATGGCTATGGGTGTGGTGTTGTCCACAATCCCAACTATTTGATGATGTATGTTGAGATGAGGTTATTCTGGATTCCACTATCAATAATGAAATGCACCGGGGTCCCCTTCACCCACATATGTGAATGAGAAAGGAACTCCCCCTCTTCAAGATATGTTGGTTCTTCTAGTTGAATTGTTGAAGTCACAACAATAACATTGGGGTTTGCGTTGATGATATGTATTCTATCATTATTTTCTGAATCAAATTCCAAATTAGGGTTTGGTTCCTTGTCTTTGATCTCGACCACCAATGACATTTTTGAGCGACATTCATCAGTTTTGTACCAGGGAATTTCGTAGAAATCACACCATTTTCTAGTGTCCTTCTTCGTCTTTCCATTACCCTTATTTTCCCGTGGCTTGGACTGGCTTTTTGAAGGCTGGTTGTCAGGGCCATATTTAACATACTTTGGTTGTTTCGGATTTGCAGACAATAGTAGTGGGGTCTACGTCGATGATCTGTATTCTACCAGTATTTTCTAAATCATATTATGAATCAGGGTTCAACTGCTTATATTTGATCTCGACCACCAATGACTGTTTTGAGTGACATTCATCGGTGTTGTGCCATGGGATTTTGTGGAAATCACACCATTTTCGAGTGTCCTTCTTCATCTTTCGGTTACTCTTATTTTCTTGTGTCTTGGAATGGTTTTCTAAAGGCTAGTTGTCGGGGTTGTCTTTACCATACTTTGGTTGTTGTGGATTTGAAGACCCAAACTCCTGCTTGTTATGGTGCTTAAATTTCTGCTCTATTTTAACAACATATTGATAAGAAGCACTCAATGATGAGATGTCTAGAAAATCCATTTCAGTTTGGATGTATCTGTGTAGAGCCCCACGATATTTCAAAACTATATGTGGCTGGGAGTCTTTGATACCCAGTTTGGTGCACAAGGTATGGAAGGTATTGGTGAACTCTGGAACTACTTGGCCCATCTCTTGCCGAAGTTTGGTCCATCTCATGTACTGGTCGTCATAGTTGCCAACAAGGTAATATTGTTCCTTGATCACATCCACAAAAAATACCAAGTGGGCCCAACCCCATATATTCTAGAATCCTTTGTGGAACTTTTCTCCCAATAAGCTTCCCCACAATGTTTGACATGGGGGAGAGCCTTGTGAATGTGGGCATTTCCCTATTGGAGAAATTAAGAACAAAGAAATAACCTTCTAGCAGATTTAACCATTTTTTTAGGGCATCCACATCTATCTGTCCTTCAAATACGAGAATATAAAAATTAACTTGTACCTTGAAAGGAGAGGTTCCTCCAAAGTGGTTGTTTGATGAAGACCCTCATGTTGTTATCAACATACATTGAAGGACATGGGAAAAATTCTCCATCATTCCATCCCTTTGTCACGTGATTGATATCTAAAGAAACATATTAATAGAATCGTATGCTCTGTCGTTTTTATTTTATTTTTCCATGGAGGGTTTCTTGGGAATGCAAGAGCGATTGTCCTACAGAGAGACAAGATTGAGACCCAACTTTCTATACTTGGACCTCATCGAGAACATGCACCAAAAAAATGATCAAGAACAGCCTGCTCTTACACCACTGATATGGATTATTTTTGGCACAAAATGAGAGCGGACATATAATAAATAAATGTACATAGATACCTCCCATATCCAATAATATAACATAAATATATCATAGATGCAACCATAAACATAGAGACAATAATATGCAATTTCTATTAATGAGCGAAATGTACAAAATTGTAGAAACACAGAGTGAAAGACTCGCTAGAATGGTGGCAGCTTATCTCTGAGAAAAGATGTGACAAATACTCACATTCACAAGAAGACAGTTACAATGAGGCTCTAAAGGCATTTTTAACATAAATAAAATCCAAAACGCTAACCTCGGAAGATGAAAAACGAACAGTTTTGTAGACCCCGTTTTGGGTAGTTGGGTGTATCAACTTCCCGAGAGCATAACTTTGGCATACGATCTACGTTTGGGGCACACGATAGTTCAATTGAAAGGTATCATTGAGGAGATTCATTTTGAAGGCTCAATCAAAGCCTTTATCTATCTATAAGGTGATCGATACCGAAAAAAATTCATTTAGGCCCTCAAAATGGACCTCAAAGTTTAGGAACCGAAAAACTGCTAAAAATAGTAAGTTGCCAGAACAATATTTTGGGCTAGTTGGAATAAGTGGGTGGCCATCGATATCCACCTGGATCAATCCTCCCTCCTTAGGAAGCAATTGTCTCCATTGCATTGAGTGGTCGGGGGAGAGGAAAAAACGTTTACTGAATATGCATCTTGATGAGTTGCTTGCCTTGCTTGAGCTTATTGCATCTTGATGCCCTACTTATCTTATTGAAGGTTGTCACGAACCAATGTATGTAAGGGTTGGACCTTTTTAACCAGTCTGGCTACATGAGATTCCTATGTGCATAAGGAATCTTTACACTTTGTTGCAATCTTGTCGATCTGCTTTTTTTGGATAGAAGGCGCTTGGACCGAGGTTGCATTGGTTGTAGTGTCCTTATGTTCACCTTTTGAATAAATCATGAAGAAGATGAATTTTGTGGTATTACATACTACCTTTCGACACTGTTTAGGTGGGAAAGTAGTTGGAACTACCTTTTATATCCTCTAGATATGACCCCCCAGAGTAACAATGACACTACGGGTTTGAGCCTCATCAATAGCATGGCACTTCCACATATATGGTTGGCCCAACATAACATCAAATACATCCAGTGGAGAAACATCACATAATACCCCATCCTTGAAGGTATGGATGTCGTATGACAATCGACACTGTTGGCTGACATGAAGATCTTGTACCTGGTGAAGTCACCCGATGTTGTATGGTTGCAGGTGTGGTGTTGTCGATGATCCGAATTGTTTGATGACCTCTACTGAGATGAGGTTATTTTTGATTCCACTATCAACAATAAAATGAAATGGGGTCCTCTTGAGCCACATGTGTGAATGAAAAAGGCACTTCCCCTCTTCAGGATCTGTTGGTACTTCTGGTTGAATTGTTGTGGTCGCAACAATCAGAGTGGGGCCTATGTCGATGATCTGTCCTCTACCAGTATTTTCTGAATCATATTCTGAATCATGGTTCATCTCCTTGTATTTGATCTCATCCACCAATTATTGTTTTGAGTGACATTCATCGGTGTTGTTCTAGGGGATTTTGTGGAAATCGCACCATTTTTCCAGTGTCCTTATTTGTCTTTTCGTTACTCTAGTTTTCTTATGGCTTGGAGTGGTTTTCTAAAGAATGCTTTTTAGGGTCGTGTTTACCATACTTTTGTTGTTGTGAATTTGTAAACCCAAACTCTCGCTTGTTTTGGTGCTTAAATTTCTTCTTGATTTTAACAATATATCGATAAGAAGCACCCAATGAGGAGATGTCCAAAAAATGCATTTCAGTTTGGATGTATCTGTGTAGAGCACCACGACATTTCAGAACCAGATTTCGCACAGAGTCTTTGATACCCATATTGGTTCGCAAGGTATGGAAGGTTGGTGAACTCTAACACTGCTGGGCCCCTCTCTTTCCACAGTTATGTCTATCTCATGTACTAGTCATCATAGTTGCCAACAAGGTAATATTGTTCCTTGACCACATCCACAAAAAAATCCCAAGTGAGCTTGGCCCCATATATTCCAGACTCCTCTGTAGAAATTTTCTCCTAGTAAATTTCCCACCAATGTTTGACATGGGAGAGAGCCTTAAGGAGTGTGAAGGTGATATTTTCCTTGTCAGAGAAATTATGAATAGAGAAATAACCTTTTAGCATATTTAACCATTTTTCTAGGGTATCCACATCTATCTGTCCTTCAAATATGGGAATATAAAAATTAACTTGTACCTTAAAAGGTGAGGTTCCTCCAAAGTGGTTGTTTGATCAAGACACATTTGTTGTTATCGGTAAGCGTTGGAGGATGTGGGAAAAATTATCCATCATTTCGTCCATTTGTCGCATGAGACCTTGCTCAAGCAACAAATTAATAGAATCGTCTGCTCTGTCGATTTTCATTTATTCCTCCATGAAGGGTTTCTTGGGCATGAGAGAGATATTGTACTCAAGAGAGATAAGCTCGAGACCCAACTTTCTATATCCAGTCCTCGTCAGGGACATGTACTGAAAAAATGATCAAGTACAACCTGCTCTGATACCACTGATCCAGATTATTTTAGGCATGAAATGAGAGAAGAGATATAATAAAGAAATGTAGAGAAATATCTCAGATATCCAATAATATAACAAAAATATATCATATATGAAACCATAACCACAGAGATACATTAATACACAATTTGTATTAATGAGCGAAATGTACAAAACTATAGAAATACAGAGTAAAAGACTCGCTAGAATGGTGGTAGCTTATCTTTGAGAAGAGATATGACAGGTACTCACATTTGCAAGAATATGGTTACAATGAGGATCTAAATACCTTTTTAACATAAATACAATCCAAAACCCTAAGCATGAATGATGAAAATCCAACAGTTTTGTGGACCCGGATTTGGGTAGTTTGGGGTATCAACTTCCTGGGGGCGTAACTTTGGGATACGATCTTCATTTGGGGTGCACGATAGATCGTTGGAAAGGTAAAGTCTAGGAGATTCATTTTTAGGGCTCAATAAAATCCTTTGGATATTATTGAGGTGATAGATCCTGAAAAAAACTTCATTTAGGCCCTCAAAATGGCCCCAGAAGTTAAGGAATGAAAAAACTATTAAAAATAGGAAGTTTCCAGAAGACTTTTTTGAGATATTTGGAATAGGTGGGTGGCCAATGATATCCACCTGGATCAATCTTACCTCATTAGGGAGCAATGGTATCCATTGCATTGATTTTATGAGGGAGAAGGAAAAGTGTTTACTGAATGTGCATCTTGATGAGCTTCTTGCTTTGTTGGAGAAGCTGTGTTGCTTAGCTTGTTGAAGGTTGTCACAAACCTGTGGCTAGAAGGGTTGGACCTTTTTAACCATTCTGGCTACATGAGATGCATGTGTGTAGAAATAATCTTTACAGTTTTCTGCAATCTTGTCGACCTACTTATGTTGGATAGAAGGTGCTTGGACCAAGGTTGCAGTGGTTGTAGTGTCCTTTTGTTCACCTTTTGAACAGATTGTGAAGAAACTAAATTTTTTAATATGAGATATTACCTGGTGGCATTGTTTAGATGGGACAATAGTTGGAACTACCTCTGGTATCTTGTAGATATGAATCCCCAGAGAAACAATGACACTACGGGGTCGAGACTCATAAATAGCATGGTGCTTCCACATATATCGTTGGCCCAATAGAACATCTGATACATCCACTAGGAAAACATCACATAATATCTCATACTTGAAGGGATGGATGTCATATGACAATCGACACTGTTGGCTGACATGGATATCTTGTCCTCGACAAACCCACCCAATGTTGTATGGATGCGGGTGTGGTGTTGTCGACAATCCCAACTGTTTGACGACCTCTGCTAAGATGAGGTTCTTCTGGCTTCTGTTGTCAACAATAAAACGTAGCGGGGTCCACTTCACCCACATCTGTGAATGAAAAAGGTGCTTCCCTCGCCAGGATCTACTGGTTTTTCTGGTTGAATTATTGTGGTCACAACAATAGCAATGGGGTTTGCATTGACGATCTGTCTTCGACTCCTTATATTTTATATCAGCCACCAATGAATTTTTTGAGTGACATTCATCGGTGTTGTTCCCGGGAATTTTGTGGAAATCATACCATTTTCCAGTGTCCTTTTTCATATTTCCATTACCCTTCGTGTCATGTGGCTTGGACTGGTTTTCTGAAAGTTGGTTGTTAGGGTCGTCTTTACCACACTTGGGTTGTTACAGATTTGCAGACCCGAACTCCCACTCATTCTGGTGCTTAAATTTATGCTTGATTTTAACAACATTTCAATAAGCAACACCTACTGATGAGATGTCTAGAAAATCCATTTCAGTTTTGATGTATCTGTGTAGAGCCCCTTAGTATTTCGGAACCAGATGTCGCTCAGAGTCTTTGATACCCAGTTTGGTGCACAAGGTATGGAAAGTATTATTGAAATATGACACTTCTTGTCCCCTCTCTTTACACAATGTGGTCCATCTCATGTACTATTTGTCATAGTTTCCAACATGGTAATATTGTTCCTTTACCACATCCACAAAAAAATCCCAAGTGGGATCGACCACATATATTCCAGACTCCTATGTGGAACTTTGCTCCCAGTAATTTTCCCACCAATGTTTGATATGGGGGAGAGACTTAAGGAGTGTGAAGGTGATATTTTCCCTATCGGAGAAATTATGAATAAAGAAATAACCTTCTCGCATATTTAACCATTTTTCTAGGGCATTTGCATCTATCTATCCTTCAAATATGGGAATCTCAAAATTAACGTGTACCTTGAAAGATGATGTGCCTCCAAAGTGGTCGTTTGATGAAGAAGTACCTATTGTTATCAATAGATGTTGAAAGATGTGGGAAAAATTCTCCATCATTTCGTCTCGTTGTCACGTGAGAGCTTGCTCAAGCAACAGATTAATATAATCATCTGCTCTGTCATTTTTATTTTCTTCTGCCATGGAGGGTTTCTTGGGTGTGCGAGAGAGATTGTCCTCAATAGAGACAAGCTCAAGACCCAACTTTATATATTCGGACCTCGTCGGGGACATGCAATGAAAAATGATTAAGAGCAGCATGCTCTGATACCACTAATCCAGATAATTTTCGGCACGAAATGAGAGAGGAGATATAATAAATAAATGTACAGAGATATCTCAGATATCCAACAATATAACATAAATATATCATAGATGTAACCTTTAATACCCCTAGGCTGAACCCCAAATTGTAAATGTAAATGTGAATATAATTATAAGTTGGTGAGCTAATGATACAGGGTCTTTGGTCTGATTATGTGCGCATTAATTTAGTGTGCAAGAATCTCATACCAAAAGAAGAGTGCACACATTCCAGAGTTTTGCACACACCAGATTGAGTGCGTGATATTAATGCTAGAGAGTCTTTATGTATATGTTGTGCTTTATAGGTTGGATAGATAGTTATTATAATCTAGGAGGATTATATGTTGAATTAGGCCGAAGAGTCTAGATGATAAATGACAGTGAGCCTATTTTTGTATATGTCTTATCATTAATATAATACATCGTTGCATGTAGACCGAGAACGATAAAAGAGTACGTGGGACTAAACTCCACTAGTTAAGGAAAAGGGGGGATAAAATTTTAGGATAAGGGGCTAATCTAAGGAGATTAAGCCAAAAAGGAATATCATATTAATATTCCTTAAAGTATAAAGTATGGACAATTACTTTATCCTAAGTTCTAAGGATGGGGACAAGTGGACCAAAGTATCTCTCAACATGAAAAGTGTCAAGTTGGGAACATGCATATTTATAGTTTGGACTTAGTTCATTTTCCATTCATTCATCCCATCATCATTCACAGACTCATTCAACTATCCTTTGTACCTTTTTGTACCTGTATCCGTGCCCGTAACTATACATGTACCTGTACCGATATCTGTATATGTACTTGTATTTGTACCTGTTTAGATTGGGAGATGGATTGAAGAGGCTTGTTGTCAGGCCTGTGGGATACTGAAAGAGGCGGGTTGTTAGGACCTTGGATACTGAAGAGGTGGGTTGTCAGGACCATGAATGAATTCTCTCTAGGTGAGAGAATGTTTGGGAATTGATTTCCCGAAGGTTCCAAAATGCAGCTACAGGGCTCTGAGACTTCCTGTCCAGCTTGTTGCTGAAGACACGAAAAGGAAGTGGGGCATCCAAAGGACTGTTGAGTAGAGAAGGGGCACACTTCTTGGGGTGGTACAGGCATGTGGGGAATGAGAGAATTTAGGATGTTAGTTTGAGTTGGCATTTGTGACAGAGTTTTTCCTGTTGTCTGAGATACATCAGCCNCAGGTGGAGTTTATTCCTAGCTCGGGGGTGACCAACTTCTTAGAGTGATGAGAAGCATGGTATAAGGCAGGGAGGTTCATGGAATGTCTTCACGTAGTTGGTGATATTATTACCAAGATAAGTGTCAATTGTGTGTTAAATTACATGCTGCATTATTATTTATGCGTTTATTTTTATGGGTTTTTCCTGTGTGTACTGCATGTGTATTTTTATTATTGTTCTG
>SNQJ01S0041019.1:0-15635 GCA_010110895.2 Picea sitchensis
AAGATGATACAACTTCTTTCGAAGAAACAACTTGTTTACCAAGGACTTTGATTGATACAAATTCCCCAACTTATCCCATAGTTCCTTGGCTGTAGATTCTCCTAAGACATTCAACAACAATGAATTTTCCAGGTAGAGTTGAATAATACTCCTTGCTCTTCTGTCCAACTTCTCCCAATCTTCCTTCGACAAACCCGTAGGTGGTGTACTAGTAGGTTGTGTACCAGTAGCCTGTGTGCTAGTAGATGGTGTACCAGTAGGTTGTGTACCAGGATCCACAACGATCCATTGTTATTTTTCTACAAGAAGGTCCTCCATATTCAGCTTCCATAGCTCAAAGTTTTTACCGTTGAAATTCTCTATCTCGATTCTAGAAGAGATTTCCATTCCTCTTTCTGCACTCAAATCACCACTACAAAATCTCCCACTATACCCAGGTTCAAACCCAAGATAAAATTGATCTATCAAGACCAAGCTAAACCCTCAACAACAAAGGCATCCCTTTGAAGCCAAAAACGAGCTTTGATACCACATGTAAGTTTTAAACCTGTGAAGTAAAGCAATGCATATAGATTCTTAAGCAAATTCGAATTTAATCAATCGCTCATACACAGAGTACACATAGATTTTATACCGGAAACCCTCAACCGAGAAAACCTTTCTTATATTCATATAAGATTTCACCATTCACCATACAATATATACATTTTTTTTAGGTATTCCGTATATACCAAAACCCTAATCCCTTAATTCAGGATTAATTTAGTAAACCACTAAAAATAGAAAATTCCGCTAAAAATAGCAAAAACCACCCCAAAATTTTTTTTGGGACGCTGCCCCGAACGCTGCGCAGAACCAGGGGGGTCATACCTTCCCCCCCTTGGGACCCCCCTAGGAAATCACCAGACGCACACGACACAAAGAGCACACTAGAGGGATCATTAGACATAGTTTTCGAACCTAACACACCCACACACACACATGCAAAGAATATAACACATACCCAACATATATATCTCCAATTCCACCAAGCAAGGGGGGATTTTCTTGACTCAGGGAGTCACAACAGCTAGTTTACACAACTAAACACCCAAAAGTTGCAGCCCCATTTATCAACTTGGTTTAGATACTCTTACTCACTATTTCTAACTCAGAACCCAAAGAACTTGAATCCCCTTTATTTTCTATGAACCATAGGTGTTTTTCTTTTTTCTTTTGGAACGTTCTCTTCACCCATATTTTTCGTTATTCCCATTTCGTGGGTCAATTCTCCCCCAAATTAGGGGTCAGTTCATAAGTATCCATATGATTAATTTATTACACATTATTCTAAGGAAAGGAAGTTATGGTACAGTCCCCCATTCTTTCTTATAATTGTGGGAAGCTGGTAGCTCAACTACCAACTTCCTTCATTAATTGAAATTATGGGGAAAATGGGAAATCTTGGTTTTCTAGAATGTTAAATTGGTAAGGAAATTTCCTCACCATTTCCCTCTCATGGCATGATTTTATGTCTAAATTATCCACCCATCAACAATTTATTTTCATTATTATCAAAATTCATTTTATCTTTTTAATTGTTCATCTCGGTCCAAAACATTAAACACACTAGTCATGACTCATGGAGAAATTTAGACATATATTTACATAGTTTGGAAAACAAGGTGTCACATTTTTTGTCATATTAAACCACCATGCTCATAGTTTATCTCAAGGAGATATTAAATCCCTTAAATACATAGGGGGCTACAGGCTGTAAGAGAATTTGACCATCCCTTAAATAGTTTGTCACATTTTTGTACTAGGTAGGGAGTTTTCTTATCTGACAATAGAGGAACGAAAAACTTCCTATATAGCTACAGGATCTAAGATAATTTGGCCTAGGTTCCCCATCAAAGTGGGAAGGTTCACTCTATTGAACATCCCTCATGCCAAAAAATAAGCTTTAGTCCTGAAATAACTATGTGATCTATGCACAAGTGAAGCTACGAGACATTATCCAAGAGGCATTGTGAGATATCACAATAAATATATTTTGTTAATAAACCATTTGTGCATGATTCCAATGATTCAACGGATATTTTCAAGGGAGCCCTATTCTTTGAAGAGGTATTAAACATGATTCAAGATGAACTAGGAAAATAAAAATTACATAGAGAGGAAGAAGGAAGAAGGAATATAACCAAAGAACAATGAGAACTATTGATGGTCGAGGAAAAGGAGAAAGAAGGGGTTCAAAGAAAACGAATGGAGGTAGCCAAAGAAGAATAAAGGTATAAGAGGGATATGGAGGCAGAAAAAAGTTTCAACCAAAGAGAGAAAGAAAAAACAAGAAGTTAAACAAGAGGATAAAATCAGAAAACCAAAAAAAAGGAAGAGGAAAAATCTAAGAAGAAAATGCAAGAATACAAGAAAAGAATAGAGTTAGAACAAAAGAAAAAAGAGGAATCAATCCAAAAATCTATTGAAGCTGAACAAAGAAAAAAAGATGAAGAAGAGAAAAGGAAAAAGGAAAAATAAAGAAAGAGCAAGGAAGAGGAATTAGAAAAAGTTGAAAGACAGAAGAAGAGAAATATGGATGAAGATAAAAACAAAGAGGCAAGCCCTAACACTGTCAAAGTGCTTACACTGGTGAACACACCTATCAATGTTGGTAACCATTTGAGCACAATACCAAGAAAATTTTCACACTTTTCTCAATTGATAGAGTAAGATTATGTTGTGGTAGTTGTAGGTGAATACTATTACAACAAATCAAAGAGAGGAATTGAGAAAAGGTCAACCAAAAGGAAAAGAGTTGAAGACCCTCCAAGCAAACTATCTTCCTACAAGGATATTTCATGGAAATTAATACCAGATCCTCAAGTCAATGCCCTAGATAATGTAAACATTCTCAGACCCAACCCGATTTCAGCCTCAATAAATTTTCTTCTTTGTTTAATGCCCAACCCAAATTTATTTGCTGCTGAAATGTAAATTCTTTAAACATAAATTTATAACTAAAACACAATGAATCTTTTCTACAAATACTAAATGCGGAAATATGAAACAAACCCCAAAAAATAACATAAGATTTTTGGGCAATGCGCCTGGAAAAACCCTGAAGTGAAAACCAGTAAAGAGAGGGATATTTTATTATTTCTTGATCTTAGAGAAAAAATGATCTTTTATAGCAAAATATTCCAACAATAAATACACCAACTTATCTCAATAACCATGCCACCAAAACTCCAATTTTTTTTGTCAAATCTGCTCCTCAAAATGTGTGCTCAGATTTCCATACTATGTACGACAACTACAACAATAAATGTTGTATGGAGTGTCTTGAAAATTGTGCCAAAGTTTCTTGTAGGTGACCGTATTGAACTATACCAAATTTTCTATCATAAAGTACCTCGAAAATCATGCCAACAATGATCCTTGATTTTTTTTCTTGTATGTTGTTGTATGGATTGTTTCTCACTATTGTACGATCCTGGAATCCGTACTGTATGGACTCATTAATGTTGTAAGCCTCTCCTCAATTTTCATGCCTACTTTCTCCTTGGGTAGTGCACCAAACATGTTGTAATATCTCTCACTTGTTTTTAGCTCTCTCTCTTGCTCTCTTCAGTGCACATGAAGAATGAATGATGTCTCAATCCCTAGAATCCCATTTTTGTCCATCTCAATGAAAATGACCTAAAACTAAGATCTAATGGATGAGATTAAATCATAGGCCACTTAGATCTACGGTTGTGATTTAAAGTCACTTTATCACAACTTGAGTCACATAAGTCACCCTTTTCATTTAATATGCTCAAAAAGTCACTTTAACTTTATATCTCATAGAGTTAATGTTATAAGGACCACTTTTGTACATTTCCCCACATTTTATACATCAAACCTATGTGGGAAACACTTGTCTGAGGTACAAATTTTAACACTCCCTCTTACCAAGGAAGGTGTTACTCACCACTCCCAACTTATCTCTGAAGAAGGCAAACTTGTCTCTCCACAAAGACTTCGTGAGAATATATTCTACCTGCTCATCTGTGGATATGTAATAAAGCTCAACTACCCCTCTCTAGATGTAGTCTTAGATGAAGTGATATCTAATCTCAATATGTTCCGACCTATCATAAAAAACCAGATTCTCTAAGATTTTTATACAACTCTAATTGTCATGGTAAATCACCGTAGGCCTAAATTGTTGACCAAATAAACCAACCAACAACTTGTGAAGCCATATGGCCTCACAACTAGCATGAGTGGCTACCATGTACTCTGCGTCAACAAAAACTAGTGCCACTGACTTTTCTTTTTGACTGAACCATGACACAACTATCGAACCCAATTCGAAACAACATCCTGAAATTATTTTCATGTCAACAACACATCCTTCCCAATATGTGTCTATGTAGCATGTCAAACTGACTCCATCCCCTTTCTCATAGTCCAAACCATAATCCATAGTGCCTTGTAGAAACTCGAGCACATGTTTTTATGCCACCCAATGCACTCTCCTAGGCTCCACCATAAACTAACTGAGAGTGTTGATATAAAAACAAATATCTATACTAGTGTTGACCAAATACATCAAGGAGCCTATCAAATGATGATATATCATGGGATCAACCAACTCAGACTCAGAAGCATTAAGCTTCTTCCATTTTTTAAGAATGGGTGTTGACATAGGTCTACAATCCTCCATCTAAAATCTCTTCAGAATGTCAATTTCATACTTTCCCTGCCCCCCAAAAAATGTCCTAGTTCCTACCAAACCTATAATCCCAAGAAATAATGAATCAAACCAATATCTTTCATCTCAAAGTTTGAAGCAAGACTTTGCTTGCAACCAAATATGAGTCTCTCTGCCCCTATAATGAAAATATCATCAACATATAGCACAAGATTAAGAGGATCCTTGTCAACCACAATGTAGTAAATATTGGGATCTGCCTCACTCTTCTCAAAACCCATATGATGAAAGTAAGTATCAATCCTAGAGTACCAAGATATGGGAGCCCACTTTAGTCCATACAATACCTTTTTCAACATGTGCACATGAAATTCTCTCTCATGCACCACAAATCCCTATGGATTCACAATGTACACTTCCTATTGTATGAGTCCATTCATAAATGTGGTTTTCACATTCATCTGGTGGATCTTCCAACCCATCTCTGTTGCAATGGAGATCAATTCCCTTATCGAAGTATATCTAGAAACTAGTGTGAAGGTATCATGATAATCAAATCCCTCTACCTATGAGAACCCTCTAGCCACAAACTGAGCCTTGTACTTCTCAATGTTTCCATCCAAAACATGCTTGATCTTATATATCCACCTGGAAGTCACCGCTAACTTACCCTCATGTCTCGAAACAACCTCCCACACATCATTCTTCATGATGGAATTGTAATCTTCCACCATGGAATCCTTATAGACCTGCTAGTATGATGCATCCTCAAAATTGGAAGGCTCAGACTCATTGATGTTGCTCACCATAGATAAATAGCTATAAAAAATCTCGGGCACCTTATTTCCCTGACAACCCTCTTCAGATTCCCCACAGATTCCTAAGCTTCCTTCAAGGTCTCTTGAAGCCATTTTGGCTTCCTCTTCCCTGAAGTCATCTCTTGTGGAGGGGGCTCCTCCTCCTCATCCCTATCACCTGAAGAATATGTATCTGAATAATATGCACCTATGGTCATCTTTGAACTAGTAACTTGGGGACCTGTAACGTGTGACCCTATCACCTGTGAACTTGTCACCCCTGAAATTGGTGATCCTAAACTCTGTGATCCTGCACCCTATGGTGAAATAAACTAAAGTTGAGGAGCATGCTACTCCACCTCCTCAAAATCTTGTGACCTCCTAAAGTATTTTTCCTCCTCAAATCTCACATCGCGCCTCATAATTGTCTTCCTCAAGGAGGGAATGTATATGCGAAAATCATTTGAGGTTTCATTATACCCAAAACAAATACCATTTTCTATTGTGGGTTCCATATTTTTCCTCTTCTCTGAAGGGACATGTGAATAAGTTAGTCACCCAAATATCATAAATTTTCCAACCATAGGCTTCTTCCCAGAGAAATCCTCCTCATGAGTCTTGTTCTCCAATACCATGTGTGGACTCCTGTTCTGCATCTAGACTGCAGTGTTGCATGCCTCATCCCAAAGAAAGAATGGTATCCCCTGATCATGTAGCATGAATATTGCATCTCCAACTATGGCCCTATTCTTCCTTTCTGCAACCCCATTCTGTTATGGGTTGTAAGGAACTTTCAACTCTATTTTAATTCCTTCTTTTGTACATAAATCATTGGATTCATTGGAGGTATACTCACCCCTGTTTTTCGACATCAACACCTTTATTTGTTTCTTTCTTGGTTCTCCACAAGAGATTTGAACTCTTGGAACCACTTGAATACGTGTCCTTTGGTATTCATGAAGAAAACCCAGGTCTTCCTGGAGAAGTCATCGATAAATGTAACATATTACTCATATCCACTCAAAGATACAAAAGACAACGAACCATATACATCAGAATGTATCAAATCAAGTATATCTTCTACCCTGTTGTCACTTCTTGGAAAATAATTCTTTGTGTACTTCCCTAGTGCACACCCCTTGCACACATCCTAGTGCTTTGTACTGAAATCTAGTACCCCAGTAACAATCTATCTCAATACTCTCAGATCCAAATGGTGCAAGTGGGCCATCCTCCTATGCCATATCTCACATAATCCATTGTTGTTGGTACCGTGTATCAATTCTCTAGCTGGATGAAACATAATAATGTATAGCTTCTCATGTCTAATCCAAATCACTTTAGCCGAAGTGATATTGGATCCCTTTAGATGGATGATTTGTTAGAAAAACAGGATCGTGGAGCAATAAAATAAAACAAATGCAGAAATAAAACACAAAAGATACACAATACAATATANCTTCTCATGTCTAATCCAAATCACTTTAGCCGAAGTGATATTGGATCCCTTTAGATGGATGATTTGTTAGAAAAACAGGATCGTGGAGCAATAAAATAAAACAAATGCAGAAATAAAACACAAAAGATACACAATACAATATAGACATATATATGTGTGGTTCACCCAATGTGGGCTATGTCCACCAGATAAATTTCCAGGTCCTTCCTTTTTATTATCTATCCAAATGAAGGGATACAACCTAAAACACACCCGTTGTAACTTCCTCTTCTTTATCTCACAATATCCTCTCTAATAATATAATATTCAACATCATTAGGTTCCACAACCAATATGAGTACCTTCCCATCACAGAACACCACCTCATACCCCCTATCCTCAATGGTGGAAACTAATATCGGGTTCTTTTTCAAACTTGAAACATACAAGACATATCTCACTAACATGTGAGGTTGTGACTCCCTCTAAAAGGATACAGTCCCAATCCCAATTGCCCTGACTATAGAATCATCACCAAGAACTACCTCAAGATTTACACCCCTCTTAGTAAAATTTGTAAAGTGCTCATGCACACCTATCATATGGTGGGAGGCTCCACTATCAATATAACACACATTGGTAGATGTTGCACTAGTGGAAAGACAAACCAATAAATAAAATTCCTTCTCGAACTTCATCGAAAACTCATACACTTTCATTGAAGCTGCAACCTATATCCTTTTCTTGTGAGGAAAATGACCTACATAGTGCCCCATATTGCGACATGAAAAGCACTTAACTTTTCTCATGTCATTTTTCCCTTCACCCCTTTGCTTGGCCCCACCATTAGAACCTTTCTTGGACTTTCTCTTTCTCTTTTTTTCTAGAGCAACATTCTCTTCATCATCCCCATCATGTTGGCCTACATTTTTGGAGCCATGTATTATTTCCTCTTGAGTAAAATCATCCCACAACCTATCCCAATTGGAAAAATGTTTACGTTCTACAATCCCATCAACAAAGACTTTCCATTTCTTGGGAAAACCACCCAAAGAGGTTCTAACCAACTCTGAACCATGTATAGTCTCCCCCAGTGCTTCCAAATAATCTCTCACCTGTGTGATCTCGGTGAGGTATGATGAAAATGTGTCAGTTTTGGTCATCTTGGTGTTTCTCAGTTTTTCCCACAATACCATCTTCTTGTTTTCATTGGAGATTTGGTAAATCTTGGTTAAATCTTCCCACATGTCAAAGTCATTCTTTTTCCTTGTGATATGTGGAATGAGGTGATATTTAATGGAATCTAGGGTTATTCTCTTGGAATTAACATTCTTCTTATTGTATCCATCTAACAATGTTGCTAGTAGGAACGGTAACTACCTTCTCAACAATATCCCACAACTTTGACTCCTCGAGCAACAAAACAATCCTCTCCTTCCATGGACTAAAGTTTCCAACCCCATTCAACCTATCTTCAACCCTCAAACTTGTATCCATGAGACCTTACTCAACCAACAAATAATCCCAACTCTTTTTTGGTGAAGTATTGCTCCCCCTCTACAAAACCCTTGTGTCTAACTATTTTTTTTTGTTTGTTGTTATGTTTCGCTTCTCAGTCTTTTTGTTTCTCTGATACCATGTAAAAATTCTCAGACCCAACCCGGTTTCAACCTCAATAAATTTTATTCTTTGTTTAATGCCAAACCCACATTTATTTGTTGCTAAAATTTAATTTCTTTAAATAGAAATTTATAACTAAAACACAATGAATCTTTTCTGTAAATACTAAATGCAGAAATAGGAAACAAACCCAGAAAAATTACACAAGAGTTTTGGGAAATGCCCCTGGAAAAACCTCGAAGGTAAAACTAGTAGAGAGAGGGAGATTTTGTTATTTATTGAGCTAAGAGAAAAAATTATCTTTCACAACTAAATATTCCAACAATAAATACACCAACTTATCTCGATAATTGTGCCACCAAAACTCCTCAAAATTGTTTTGAAATTGCTCCTCAAAATATGTGCTCATATTTTCATGCTATGCACGGTGGCTAAAGAAATAAATGTTGTACAAATTGTCTTGAAAATTGTTCCAAAGTTTCCTATAGGTGATTGTACTGAACTGTACAAAATTTTCCAGCAACAAAGTACCTTGAAAATTGTGCCAACACTGCTCCTCAATTTCTGTGATTGTATGATCTTGTATGAACTATTTCTCACTATTGTACAATCCATAAATTTGTACTGTACATAATCATTAGTGTTGGAATTCTTCTCCTTGATTTGTGTGCCTCCTTTCTCCTTGGGAAATGCACCAATTTTTTTTCAATCTCTCTCACTTGTTTTTAGCTCTCTCTCTTTCTCTCTTCAATGCTCATGAAGAATGAATGGTGTCTCAATCCCTAGAATCCCCCTTTTTTCCATATCAATGAAAATGACCTAAGCCTAAGATCTAATGGCTGAGATTAAATCCTAGGCCATCTAGATCTATGGTTGTGATATAAAGTCACTTTATCACAACTTAAGTCACTTAAGTCACCCTTTTCATTTCATATGTTCAAAAAGTCACTTTAACTTTATATCTCATAAATTTAATGTTCTAAGGACAACTTTTGGACGTTTCCCCACATGCTAGACACCAAGCCTATGTGGGAAACAATTGTCTGAGGTACAACTTTTAAAAAATAATGCTTCAACCTTGAGTGCATTTGCAGGGAAAAATTCAATATTTGTCTATGAATTAAGTGCTGCATTAGATCTCTATAAGGAAAAGGTAGCATAGTTGGAAGGGCAACTAAAGTTCCAGAAATATCATTTGGAGGATGACTTTAAGCAGAAAATCAATGAGGCTTAATAGCTGCATAGGTAACTATTGGCCCTTGGGTATGGAGGTAAGCGAAGAATAAGGAAGAAAAGGTAAAATATGAACCGTGCGGAAGACACAGTGACTATTACTGGGTTGAAATAAGCAAAAGAGAAGAAAATATGGATCGAAGTAAGAGAAAGAAAGATGTTGGACAAGGAGATCGAGGATGATTGATAAGAAAGGAAGATGGATTGTGGACAACTCAACAAGCAAAAAAATCTACCGTTGGATGCTTTGGAGCACCACGTGAGAAGGAAGGAAAGACAGGTTGGTGAAGCCCTAAAAACATGGGTCAAGTTGACCTAGGGTTTTAGACACCTAGGGTTTTGACACTTTGGTCTCGACCTAAGGCTATCGGTGAGCTATTGTAATGTATAAATAGAGGTCTAAAGGACTAGGGATGGGTTTTTGGTATTGTTGTTCTAGTTTTTTTATTAGTATGATTGATTATTATTTTGTGAGAGAGAAGTGCTAAGAGTAAGAGCCTTATGGTATTGTAAGATCTTCAGATGGGTGTGGAGATTAGTCGTGCAAATTGGTGTGCAGGAAGGGGAGAGACATAGAGGAGAATAATGAAGATCTGCTAGCTGAGAGCGCAGACAAGAATTGTATGCTTCATCTTAATATATTATAAAGAACAGTTCTATGGACGCAGCCCTAGAGAGAGGGTGAACCACGTATATCTTGTGTTGTGTGTGTGATTGATGCTCTATTCATTGTCATTTGATATACTACTATTTTCATTACTATGTTAGATCTGATAGATAGTTGTGAAGAGTAGATTTGAACTGGTAAGTGATATATAATTGCTGTATTTCTCTTGTATTAGATCCACTTGGTATTCACTTTGGTTGTAGAAATCTTTGTCCTGCAACCCCCCATATCTACTTCGGGTGAGACTGCATCTGCCTCGCAGGTGTTGCCGAAAGGGCCAGTAGTTAGGGCTTGTTGGTGCGCTCCTGGAGTTGAACCCTGGGTCTGCCCCTGTGCCAACAAATAGTTTTGTTGCTGGGACAAGAATCTTCTTGAGGGAATGTCAAGGTGGTTTCCATCAAAGACAAAGATTCAGAAGTGGATAGAAGATCAAGAAAAGGACTTCGATGAAGTCCAGAATAAGAACCCTAATCTTAGTACAGAGGATTGGCTGGAAAGATATATCTTTAATGATATACATGAGATTTTCTTTGGAGGAATCCATAGAGAGTTATATGAGTGGCTAGCTAGGTTAGCAGATACCCAATTTGAGATTAGATCTAGGCCACCTGTGGTTTGGACGTTGGCACTGATCAAGAAGGTTAAGAGAGTTGATAACACCGTGTCAAGAGTAGTAGATCACTGGTTTGATAGTACCATTGGACGGTATATCATTGAGTTTTTTGCTGACATAGTAGAATCATATAGCCAAGCAGAGAAATATTTCTTTAAGGGACCTAGAGGTAAATTTTTATGTTTTCGGAAGCTAAAGATCAAGATGCTATTGCATGAGAAGAACATCTTGAAGATACAATAGTCTGCTGGATTAAATAGCTAATGTTCAAGAACTCAGACAACGACAACGACATAGAGGTTGGACATACACGCAGTGGGAGAGTGTTCAGAGAAGTTCCTCTTGCGAACCTATTTAAGTAGAACTATGGGGATGAGGGTTTATACAGTGGAGAAGAGGCAGATCTAAAGATGAAGAGAATTTAGAGTCCGCTAGGCCAGAGGAAGGGAAAGCTGAAGAACCTCGCCGGGAGGAGCCAGAAGCTTCAGGAACTACACAGACTATTGAAGTAAGTACTATTACTCCTCCTGTTGATTCAACATCATTAAGAAATCAGAGTAATCAGAGTCACCCGAGCGTTCAGAGCACTGTCACTAGTAGCCCAACACATGCTCAGTCAGGAAACCTAGAAATATCCATGGCAGATGAGACGAGGTTACCCACCTTTACGGAGATGGATTTGAAGATCCTGATCAACACTGGTTTCTATGCGAAGATGTATGGAGTATTAAGAACATCACTGATGAAGCTATCAAATGAGCTCAATTTAGTACTACCCTAAGAGACTGTGCACTGAGATGGTACATGAAATTTGTTAAGGGAATTTCCTAGCCTAAACCGCTGAATGAGATCAAGAACGTGTTGATTGTCAAGTTCAAGAAACCCAAGTCGGAGTCACAGTGCATTACATAACTAAAAGAAATCAAGCAGAGAATAGATGAACCAGTATGGGAGTTTGATCAGAGATTTAAGACCTTGACAGACCATCTGAGTTTTCAAATCCCAGATGATCAGAATAAGGAATGGTTCATTGCTGCTCTCTTACCACACATCATAGTTCCTCTGATGTAACAGAATATTGGTTCACAGGATGAGGCACTGGAGATCGCCATGAAGCTAGAATCAACCCCTATGGGAGAATCCAAATCAGGTATGAGTCAAATCTTGAGTCAGATAACTAGTTTGTCTCTGCAGGTCGAAGATATGAAGAAAGACAAGGGAAAAGACAAGAGAGAGGAAATATGGTGTATCAGATGCAAATTAGAAGGCCATGAAAAGGAACACTGTCCCTTATTCCATGAATAATTGGCCTCTAGAGATTCGAGCCCCTTGAAGCAATTTACCCTACCCTGGTGCAAGGTATGTAGAAATAGACATTTCCCTGGTGAGTGCTATTACATGCAAAAATATGTTCAGGAACCCACAAATTTGTATTTCACATTCTGTAAGTCTATGGGGCATGATGATAGGGATTGTAGGGATTATGACCTCATGCACAAAAGGTCAAGGGATATATAAAAAATTCAAGGTGAAGTACAAGAAGAAGGAAACACTACGTAGTATAACTCCCCTGGGAGAGGAAAATTCAAACCTTGTGGTGGATTCTGAGGAAGAGGAAGAGGAGGAGGTATGGGTCGAGGTCGAGGACAAATAATCTATTATAACTATGCATAGCCAAGACACTTGGTAAGGGGTTATCATAACCCTTGTACCACTTGCAGCTAATGTAACTCCTTCGAGCATGTTATCGAGGAATGTCCAACATTGCTGGATAAACTTCAGGAGAGACGAGGACCTCAACAGAACCCACAAATACAATTAATCAAAGAAGAAACTCACGAAGCATAACCTAGTCACTGTTATCACTCGAGGAGGCGCTATTATAGGAGAAGACAGAATGACCCAAGGAAAGACTACAGAAGAATCAAGAGTCAGGAAAGTTGCAGAGAAGAAACAAACTTTTGATGCAAAGAAAGAAAAACAAATGTTTGAGGAGGAAAGAAGAGAATTTAGGGGAGACCAAGGTTCTTCATCGAAGACATGACCAGAAGTAAGAGAATGTGGAATTCCTATGGCATTTTCTCAGTTTGCTTCTCCCAGAGCTGGAAAAGAGGCAAGTAAACTTGTTAGTTTCTTGTATACGTTTATAGAGATGATTAAAGATGAGAAAACCATACAAGAACTGCAAAATTTGGTCAGACAGTATGAGATAGGAAGGGTAGATCCTATACTGAATAAAGCAGTACATCAACTATCCAAGAATAGAAGGACAAATAAGGAACTACACCTGAATGCTTAGATTGGAGAGTATGATATAGACTATGTGGTCCTCGACTTAGGGTCGGAGGTCAATGTCATGACGAAGCAAACCTGGGCACTGATGGGAAAACCCAAGTTGATCTATTCCCATATCAGAATTAGGATGGCTAATCAACAATATGTAAGCCCCTTTGAAATATTGGAACATGTCCCCATGGACATCGACGGAGTGAGGACATTTGCAGACTTCAAGGTAATTGATATAGTTGTCCTTACTCTGCACTTTTAGGAACTGATTGGGATTTCAATAATTCCACTGTGGTCGATTTAAAGAAAATACTAATGACGCTTGAAGGAGATGGCCTTAGGGTCATTTCACCTTTATATCCCGATGAAGGTCAGCGATACAAATAGCCCATTAGAGAAGAAGACCACACATATGAACTGGAAAACATATACAAATTAATAATCAGACAACAAGATTACATTAATCCTACGGTGGATGGAAATTTGAGCTGGCGAAGTGACAACACATTTTCATCATATTCAGAAGAAGCACTGGAGAACTGGCAGAAAAAAATGTACGAAGTATCTACAAGGAGATGTTCTAGATTAACCAGAGAAGTATGCTGGATCGACACAACAGTAAGTAACTTACCTACCTTTGATGGTCTGAATCCTTTAGAAACCTTCTTTTATGACTTTGAAGAAAGTGTACCAACGCAACAACGATTGTTGGCAATGGATGAGGCCTTGAAATCCACACCATCAAGATGATGGGGGACACACAAAAACAACATTACAGAATGGGTACAATGTCGTACTCTGATGACAATGCGGTTCTCGGTGCAAGTAGAAGGCTGCGAAGTTAGATACAATGGTTAGAGCTGTCCGAAGGACCATCTGTGAAGTTGCGAGGAAGTATGGAGCAACATTCCTCAAGAGCAGTGGGTGCACAAATTCATCAACACGCTGGACAAAACCCCTATCAACTGGTACCTTCAAGCAGAGCTGCACCTCATCACTGTAGATTGGGAAGGTATGACTCAGAACTTTGTCACTACCTTTTTATTCGAAAGCCAATATCCTATAGTAGATCAAGAATTACAGGTCATAAGACAAAAAGTGTTCGATGAGGCACCTAGCCTCCCTTTGGAACAAGAATATGATGAATGGATTGCGCCTCTCTAGAAACTACAAGGCTATTACAACATCAATACTGATGAAGACGATGATCTTAGGAAGGTGAACATCATAGAAATAGAAGGCCAGAGAGACATGGAAGGACCAAGAGTTAAGCTACCATTTATTGGACAACCGATCAAGATCAAGAAAGTCATTATTGGAATAGAGAAAACACCGAAGCTTGCAAATGTTGGAGATTATTGGGATGCTTCGACTATTGACAAGATCAAAAAATTGCTACATGAGTATCAGGACTTGTTTCCAGTCAAGTTCACTCATATGAAGGGCATTAAAGGGCCTATGGGAGAGATGAGGATCCCTTTGAAACCAGATGCAAGACCAGTCAAACAGAGACCCTACATATTGAAACCTAAATATAAGGAGAAAGTGAAGATTGAGCTCGACATAATGCTGGAAGAAGGGATTATAGAACCTGTCAAAGAATCATAATGGATTAACCCTATGGTGGTACAAGACAAGAAGACAGGAGAGATCAGGATCTGCGTAGATCTTAGGAAGTTGAACGATGCCTGTTTTCATGACCCCTTCCCTATGCCATTCACTGACGAAGTGTTAGATATTGTAGGAGGCCAAGAGGTATATTCTTTTACAGATGGATTTTCAGGATACCATTAGATCCATATTTCCAAGGCAGATTGCCATAAGACCACCTTTTCCACAGAATAGGGATCCTACCTGTTATCACCCCATAAATTATGGGAATCATCTAATGACTTGGATATTATCTGTCTCTAGTATTTTGTTGACAAATGATTTTCCATTCTGCAAATAATTTGAAGAAAATAAAAAGAAAAAGAAAAAGAAAAGAAGAAGAAAAAAGAAAAGAAAAAGAAAAGAGGGCATAAAAGAATTAAAAGAAAAAGCCCCATGCAATAATAGTAACTTGGCCATACCTTACAAGCATGGCCAAGTTCTTTTTAATTTTAATGTTGATAGGTTAGTGAATGAATCTGACTAGACTGTCTAATCTTGGTCATATAGCCCTTAGGTTAGAGTAGTGAATAAATTTGACCAGACTGTCTAATCCTGGTCAGATAGCCCTTAGGTTAGATTAGTGAATAAATCTGACCAGACTGTCTAATCCTGGTCAGATAGCCCTTAGGTAGAGTAATTCCTTAACC
>SNQJ01S0041019.1:18972-33750 GCA_010110895.2 Picea sitchensis
CTTCTCATGTCTAATCCAAATCACTTTAGCCGAAGTGATATTGGATCCCTTTAGATGGATGATTTGTTAGAAAAACAGGATCGTGGAGCAATAAAATAAAACAAATGCAGAAATAAAACACAAAAGATACACAATACAATATAGACATATATATGTGTGGTTCACCCAATGTGGGCTATGTCCACCAGATAAATTTCCAGGTCCTTCCTTTTTATTATCTATCCAAATGAAGGGATACAACCTAAAACACACCCGTTGTAACTTCCTCTTCTTTATCTCACAATATCCTCTCTAATAATATAATATTCAACATCATTAGGTTCCACAACCAATATGAGTACCTTCCCATCACAGAACACCACCTCATACCCCCTATCCTCAATGGTGGAAACTAATATCGGGTTCTTTTTCAAACTTGAAACATACAAGACATATCTCACTAACATGTGAGGTTGTGACTCCCTCTAAAAGGATACAGTCCCAATCCCAATTGCCCTGACTATAGAATCATCACCAAGAACTACCTCAAGATTTACACCCCTCTTAGTAAAATTTGTAAAGTGCTCATGCACACCTATCATATGGTGGGAGGCTCCACTATCAATATAACACACATTGGTAGATGTTGCACTAGTGGAAAGACAAACCAATAAATAAAATTCCTTCTCGAACTTCATCGAAAACTCATACACTTTCATTGAAGCTGCAACCTATATCCTTTTCTTGTGAGGAAAATGACCTACATAGTGCCCCATATTGCGACATGAAAAGCACTTAACTTTTCTCATGTCATTTTTCCCTTCACCCCTTTGCTTGGCCCCACCATTAGAACCTTTCTTGGACTTTCTCTTTCTCTTTTTTTCTAGAGCAACATTCTCTTCATCATCCCCATCATGTTGGCCTACATTTTTGGAGCCATGTATTATTTCCTCTTGAGTAAAATCATCCCACAACCTATCCCAATTGGAAAAATGTTTACGTTCTACAATCCCATCAACAAAGACTTTCCATTTCTTGGGAAAACCACCCAAAGAGGTTCTAACCAACTCTGAACCATGTATAGTCTCCCCCAGTGCTTCCAAATAATCTCTCACCTGTGTGATCTCGGTGAGGTATGATGAAAATGTGTCAGTTTTGGTCATCTTGGTGTTTCTCAGTTTTTCCCACAATACCATCTTCTTGTTTTCATTGGAGATTTGGTAAATCTTGGTTAAATCTTCCCACATGTCAAAGTCATTCTTTTTCCCTGTGATATGTGGAATGAGGTGATATTTAATGGAATCTAGGGTTATTCTCTTGGACTTAACATTCTTCTTATTGTATCCATCTAACGATGTTGCTAGTAGGAATGGTAACTACCTTCTTAACAATATCCTACAACTTTGACTCCTCAAGCAACAAAACAATCCTCTCCTTCCATGGACTAAAGTTTTCAGCCCCATTCAACCTATCTTCAACCCTCAAACTTGTATCCATGAGACATTACTCAACCAACAAATAATCCCAACTCTCTTTTGGTGAAGTATTGCTCCCCCTCTACAAAACCCTTGTGTCTAACTATTTTTTTTTGTTTGTTGTGATGTTTCATTTCTCAGTCTTTTTGTTGCTCTGATACCATGTAAAAATTCTCAGACCCAACCCAGTTTCAACCTCAATAATTTTTCTTATTTGTTTAATGCCAAACCCACATTTATTTGTTGCTAAAATGTAAATTCTTTAAATAGAAATTTATAACTAAAACACAATGAATCTTTTCTGTAAATACTAAATGTAGAAATAGGAAACAAACCCAGAAAAATTACACAAGAGTTTTGGGAAATGCCCCTGGAAAACCCCGAAGGTAAAACTAGTAGAGAGAGGGAGATTTTGTTATTTATTGAGCTAAGAGAAAAAAATATCTTTCACAGCAAAATATTCCAACAATAAATACACCAACTTATCTCGATAATTGTGCCACCAAAACTCCTCAAAATTGTTTTGAAACTTCTCCTCAAAATATGTGCTCATATTTTCATGCTATGTACGGTGGCTAAAGAAATAAATGTTGTACAAATTGTCTTGAAAATTGACCCAAAGTTTCCTGTAGGTGATTGTACTAAACTGTACAGAATTTTCCAGCAACAAAGTACCTTGAAAATTGTGCCAACACTGCTCCTCGATTTCTGTGCTTGTATGATCTTGTACGAAATATTTCTCACTATTGTAAAATCCATAAATTTGTACTGTACATAATCATTAGTGTTGGAATTCTTCTCCTTGATTTGTGTGCCTCCTTTCTCCTTGGGAAGTGCACCAATTTTTTTTCAATCTCTCTCACTTGTTTTCAACTCTCTCTCTTTCTCTCTTCAATGCTCACGAAGAATGAATGGTGTCTCAATCCCTACAATCCCCTTTTTTCCCATATCAATGAAAATGACCTAAGCCTAAGATCTAATGGCTGAGATTAAATCCTAGGCCATCTAGATCTATGGTTGTGATATAAAGTCACTTTATCACAATTTAAGTCACTTAAGTCACCCTTTTCATTTCATATGTTCAAAAAGTCACTTTAACTTTATATCTCATAAATTTAATGTTCCAAGGACAACTTTTGGACGTTTCCCCACATGCTAGACACCAAGCCTATGTGGGAAAAAATTGTCTGAGGTACAACTTTTAAAAAACAATGCTTCAACCTTGAGTGCATTTGCAGGGAAAAATTCAGTATTTGTCTATGAATTAAGTGCTGCATTAGATCTCTATAAGGAAAAGGTAGCATAGTTGGAAGGGAAACTAAAGTTCTTGAAATATCATTTGGAGGATGACTTTAAGTAGAAAATCAATGAGGCTTAATAGCTGCATAGGTAATTGTTTTCCCTTGGGTATGGAGGTAAGCGAAGAATAAGGAAGAAAAGGTAAAATACGAACCGTGCGGAAGACACAGTGACTGTTACTGGGTCGAAGTAAGCAAAAGAGAAGAAAATATGGATCGAAGTAAGAGAAATAAAGACGTTGGACAAGGAGATCGAGGATGACAAATAAGAAAGGAAGATGGATTGTGGACAAATCAACAAGTGGAAAAATCTACCGTTGGATGCTTTGGAGCACTGCGCGAGAAGGAAGGAAAGACAGGCTGGTGAAGCCCTAAAAACGTGGGTCAAGTTGACCTAGGGTTTTAGACACCTAGGGTTTTGACACTTTGGTCTCGACCTAAGGCTGTTGGTGAGCTATTGTAATGTATAAATAGGGGTCTAAAGGACCAGGGATGGGTTTTTGGTATTGTTGTTCTAGTTTTTTTATTGGTATGATTGATTATTATTTTGTGAGAGAGAAGTGCTAATAGTAAGAGCCTTATGGTATTGTAAGGTCTTTAGTTGGGTGCGGAGATCAGTCCTGCAGCTTGGTGCGCAGGAAGGGGAGAGACATAGAGGAGAAGAAAGAAGATCTGCTAGCTAAGAGCGTAGACAATAACTGTATGCTTCATCTTAATATATTATAAAGCACAGTTCTATGGACGTATCCCTAGAGAGAGGGTGAACCACATATATCTTGTGTTGTGTGTGTGATTGATGCTCTGTTCATTGTCATTTGATATACTTCTATTTTCGTTACTATGTCAGATCTGATAGATAGTTGTGAAGAGTAGATCTGAACTGGTAAGTGATATATAATTGTTGTATTCATCTTGTATTAGATCCACTTGGTATTCACTTTGGTTGTAGAAATCTCTGTCCTACAACCCCCCCATAGCTACTTCGAGTGAGACTGCATCTGCCTCATAGGTGGTGCTGAAAGGGCCAGTAGTTAGGGCTTGCTGGTGCACTTCTGGAGTTGAACCCTGGGTCTGCCCCTGTGCCAACAAATAGTTTCATTGCCAGGACAACAATCTTCTTGAGGGAATGTCAAGGTGGTTTCCATCAAAGACAGAGATTCAGAAGTGGATAGAAGATCAAGAAAAGGACTTCGATGAAGCCCAGAACAAGAACCCTAATATTAGTACAGAGGATTGGCTGGAAAGATATATCTTTAATGATATACATGAGATTTTCTTTGGAGGAATCCATAGAGAGTTATACGAGTGGCTAGCTAGGTTAGCAGATACCCAATTTGAGATTAGATCTAGGCCACCTGTGGTTTGGACGTTGGCGCTGATCAAGAAGGTCAAGAGAGTTGATAACGCCATGTCAAGAGAAGTAGATCACTGGTTTGATAGTACCATTGGAGGGTATATCATTAAGTTTGTTGCTGACAGAGTAGAATCATATAGCCAAGCAGAGAAATATTTCTTTAAAGGACCTAGAGGTAAATTTTTACGTTTTCGGAAGCTGAAGATCAAGATGCTATTGCATGAGAAGAAAATCTTGAAGATACAATAGGCTACTGGATTAAAGAGCTAATGTTCAAGAAATCAGACAACGACAACGACATAGAGGTTGGACATACGCGCAGTGGGAGAGTGTTCAAAGAAGTTTCTCTTGCGAACCTGTTTAAGCAAAACTACGGGGACAAGGGTTTATATAGTGTAGAAGAGGCAGATCTAAAGATGAAGAGAATTCAGAGTCCGCTAGGCCAGAGGAAGGGAAAGCTAAAGAGCCTCGTCGGGAGGAGCCATAATCTTGAGGAACTACACAGACTATTGAAGTAAGTACTATTACTCCTCCTGTTGATTCAACATCATTAAGAAATCAAAGTAATCAGAGTCACCTGAGCGTTCAGAGCACTATCACTAGTAGCCCAACACATGCTCAGTTAGGAAACCTAGAAATATCCATGGCAGATGAGATGAGGTTACCCACCTTTAGAGGAGATGGATTTGAAGATCCTGATCAACACTGGTTTCTATGCGAAGCCGTATGGAGTATTAAGAACATCACCGATGAAGCTATTAAATGAGCTCAATTTAGTACTACCCTAAGAGACTACGCATTGAGATGGTACATGAAGTTTGTTAAGGGAATTTCCCAGCCTAAACCGCTGAATGAGATCAAGAACGCGTTGATTGTCGAGTTCAAGAAATTCAAGTCCGAGTCACAGTGCATTACAGAACTAAAAGAAATCAAGCAGAGAATAGATGAACCGGTATGGGAGTTCGATCAAAGATTTAAGACCTTGATAGGCCATCTGAGTTTTCAAATCCCAGATGAGAAGAACAAGGAATGGTTCATTGCTACTCTCTTACCACACATCATAGTTCATCTGATGCAACAGAAGATTGCTTCACAAGTTGAGGCACTGGAGATCTCCATGAAGCTAGAATCAACCCCTATGGGAGAATCCAACTCAGGTATGAGTCAAATCTTGAGTCAGATAACTAGTTTGTCTCTGCAGGTCGAAGATATGAAAAAAGACAAGGGAAAAGACAAGAGAGAGGAAACATGGTGTATCAGATGCAAATTAGAAGGCCATGAAAAGGAACACTATCCCCTATTCCATGAATAATTGGCCTCTATAGCTCCGATCCCCTTGAAGCAAATTACCCTACCCTGGTGCGAGGTATGTAGAAATAGACATTGCCCTGGTGAGTGCTATTACATGCAAAAATATGTTCAGGCACCCACAAATTTGTATTTCATGTTCTGTAAGTCTATGGGGCATGATGATAGGGATTGTAGGTCTTATGACCTTAGGCACGAAAGGTCAAGGGATATATAAAAAATTCAAGGTGAAGTACAACAAGAAGGAAACACTACGTAGTATAACTCCCCTGGGAGAGGAAACTTCAACCCTCGTGGTGGATTCTGAGGAAGAGGAAGAGGAGGAGGTATGGGTTGAGGTCGAGGACAAATAATCTATTATAACTATGCACAACCAAGACACTTGGCAAGGGTCTATCGTAACCCTTGTACCACTTGCAACTATTGTAACTCCTTCGAGCATGTTATCGAGGGATGTCCAACATTGCTGGATAAACGTCAGGAGAGACGAGGACCTCAGCAGAACTCGCAAATACAATTAATCAAAGAAGAAACTCACAAAGCATAACCTAGTCGCTATTATCACTCGAGGAGGCACTATTACAGGAGAAGACAGAATGACCCAAGGAAAGACTACAGAAGAATCAAGAGTCAGGAAAGTTGCATAGAAGAAACAAACTTTTGATGCAAAGAAAGAAAAACAAATATTCGAGGAGGAAAGAAGAGAATTTAGGGGAGACTAAGGTTCTTCATCAAAGACATGAACAAAAGTAAGAGAATGTGGAATGCCTCTGGAATTTGATCAGTCTTCTTCTCTCGGAGCTGGAAAAGAGGCAAGTAAACTTGTCAGTTTCTTATATATGTTTATAGAGCTGATTAAAGATGAGAAATCCATACAAGAACTGAAAAATTTGGTCAGACAGTATGAGATAGGAAGGGTAGATCCTGTACTGAATAAAGTAGTACATCAACTATCCAAGAAGAGAAGGAAAAATAAGGAACTACACCTGAATGCTTAGATTGGAGAGTATGATATAGACTATGTGGTCCTCAACTTAGGGTCGGAGGTCAATGTCATGACGAAGCAAACCTGGGCATTGATGGGAAAATCCAAGTTGATCTATTCCCATATCAGAATTACGATGGATAATCAACAATATGTAAGCCCCTTTTGAATATTGGAACATGTCCCTATGGACATCGACGAAGTGAGGACATTTGCAGACTTCGAGGTAATTGATATAGTTGATGATAGTTGTCCTTACTCTACACTGTTAGGAACTGATTGGGATTTCAATAATTCCACTGTGGTCGATTTAAAGAAAATACTAATGACCCTTGAAGGATATGGACTTAGGGTCATTGCACCTTTAGATCCCAATGAAGGTCAGCGATACAGATAGCCCATCAGAGAAGAAGACCGCACATATGAACTGGAAAACATATACAAATTAATAACCAGACTACAAGATTACATTAATCCTACGACGGATGGAAATTTGAGCTGGCGAATTGACAACACATGTTCATCATATTCAAAAGAAGCACTGGAGAACTGGCAAAAAAAAATGTACGAAGTATCTACAAGGAGATGTTCTAGATTAACCAGAGAAGTACGCTGGATCGACACAACAGTAAGTAACTTACCCACCTTTGATGGTCTGAATCCTTTAGAAACCTTCTTGTCTAACTTTGAACAAAGTGTACCAATGCAACAACGATTGTTGGCAATGGATGAGGCCTTGAAATCCACACCAGTAGGATGGTGGGGGACACACAAAAACAACATTATAGAATGGGTACAATGTCGTACTCTGATGACAATGTGGTTCTCAGTGCAAGTAGAAGGATGCAAAGTTAGATACAATGGTCAAAGCTATCCGAAGGTCCATGTGCGAAGTTGCGAGGAAGCATGGAGCAACATTCCTCAAGAGCAGTGGGTGCACAAATTCGTCAACACGCTAGACACAACCCCTATCAACTGGTACCTTCAAGCAGATCTGCACCTCATCACTGCAGATTGGGAAGGTATTACTCATAACTTTGTCACTACCTTTTTATTCGAAATCCAATATCCTATAGTATATCAAGCATTACAGGTCATAAGACAAAAAGTGTTCGATGAGGCACCTGGCCTCCCTTTGGAACAAGAAGATGACGAATGGACTGCACCTCTCTAGAAACTGCAAGGCTGTTACAACATCAATACTGATGAAGACGATGATCCTAGGAAGGTGAACATCGTAGAAATAGAAGGCTAGAGAGACATGGAAGGACCAAGAGTTAAAATACCATTTATTGGACAATCAATCAAGATCAAGAAAGTCATTATTGGAATAGAGAAAACACCAAAGCTTGTAAATGTTGGAGATTATTGGGATGCTGCCACTATTGACAAGATCAAAAAATTGCTACATGAGTATCAGGACTTGTTTCCAATCAAGTTCACTCATATGAAGGGCATTAAAGGGCCTATGGGAGAGATGAGGATCCCTTTGAAACCAGATGCAAGACCAGCCAAACAGAGACCCTACATATTGAACCTTAAATATAAGGAGAAAGTGAAGATTGAGCTTGATAGAATGCTGGAAGAAGGGATTATAGAACCTGTCGAAGAATCAAAATGGATTAACCCTATGGTGGTACAAGACAAGAAGACAGGAGAGATCATGATATGCGTAGATCTCAGGAAGATGAACGATGCCTGTTTTCATGACCCCTTCCCTATGCCATTCACTAATGAAGTGTTAGATAATGTAGGAGGCCAAGAGGTATATTCTTTTACAGATGGATTTTCAGGATACCGTCATATCCAAATTTCCAAGGCAGATAGCCATAAGACCACCTTTGCCACAGAATGGGGATCCTACCAATGTACAGTAATGCCGTTTGGATTGAAGAATGCCCCAACCATCTTTTCCAGGGTGGTGGCCGAAGCATTCAAGGAGTTTCTGCATAAGTTTCTAGAAGCATACTTTGATGATTGGATTGTTTTTAGTTTATTGAAAAATCATATCGAATGTTTAAGGCTAATGTTGGACAAGTGCAGACAGTTTCATATTGCCTTAAACCTGAAGAAGTGCATTTTATTTTCACCATTTGGAGTGCTATTAGGTCCTATTGTATGAAAGCAAGGATTGCTGGTAGATCCATCTAAAATAGCCAACATAGTTGATCTACCCCCTCCTACTTCAATCAAACAGTTGCACACTGCATTGGGACACACTAGATATTACATGAAGTTCATTAAAGGCTATGCCCAGATTACAACACCCATGGAGAAGATTTTGAAGAAAGACTGTCAATTTCACTGGATAAAATAATGCCAACAGAGCTTCAACACACTGAAACAGAAAATGGTTACTACGCCTATTCTGTTTTTCCCAGATTGGAGCAAGGAATTCACGTGCATGTCAATGCATCTTCTATTGCATTAGGAGGTGTGTTAGCACAACCAGGAATATGAGACATCGACCAACCATTAGACTTTGATAGCAGGAAGCTATCAACAACAAAAATCAATTACACCACTACTGAAAGAGAAGGTTATCCATGGTGTGTGCGCCACAGAAGTTCCGCCAATACTTGCTGGGAGGACACTTTAAAATGTTTACTGATCACTCCGTGCTGAAATACCTAGTCAACAATCCAGTGTTGGGGGGGAGAATATGCCGATGGATTCTGCTATTTCAGGAATATGATTTTGAGATCATGGTTAAGCCAAGAAGAATGAACAAAGGTCCTGACCACTTGTCGAGGTTGGAACATGGAGAATAGCCTACTAATTTGGAGGATACACTGTTGAATGCATAGTTGCTATCCATTAGAAAGATTGTTGACCACTTTGTAGAAATAGTCCAGTTCCTATCAACAGAAATGACACCTAGTGAATATACAATCGCCCAGAAGAAAAAACTAGTAGTGCGCACTACATACTTTTCACTTATAACTGGACAACTATACAAGATGAGACTTGATGAGATACTGAGGAGGTGTGTTATGGAAGAAGAGTGACCGTTGATCCTCGCAAAAGCTCATGAAGGCATAGCAGGAGGACACTACACATGGAAAGTAACTGTGCAGAAGGTTCTTAGAGCTAGCCTTTGGTGGCCTACCTTACACAAATATGATAAGGACTATTATAAAGCTTGTGATGTATGCCAAAGAGTTGGGAAACCATCCATAAGAGATGAAATTCCATTAGCACCACAACTGACCCTACAAGCATTTGAGAAATGGGCCATTGACTTCGTGGGACCTATTAACTCACCAGGGAAGCGCACATGAGCAAGGTACATAATCACTGTGACATAGTACTTGACTAGATGGGACGAATCAAGAGAAGTTAAGGACTGTAGTGCCATTACAGCTGCGCACTTCATATTTGATGACATCATAACCAGGTTTTGATGACTGAATATCCTTATGAGCGATCAAGGCACACATTTCATCAATAAAACAATTGAATCCTTGACTGAGGAATTTACAGTCCACCATCAGAAGAGCACACCTTACCACCCACAAGCGAATGAGACAATTGAAGCATTCAACAAGATCTTGGAGACAATGCTAATGAAGATTTGCAGTGTGAACATGGATGACTGGGATTTAAGAGTACTAACAATATTATGGGCCTATAGAACCACTTGCAAGAAAATGACCATGCAGACTCCCTTCAAGTTGGTGTATGGTCTCAAAGCCATTGTCCCAATGGAATATTTGGTACCCAACTTAAGAATTTCTGCCTTTACAGATATGGATAACACTGGTGCTGTTCGAGAGAGGCTTACGTAGTTGGTCGAACTGGAAGAAGACCGATTCATTGCAAGATTTCACCAGCAGGTTCAGAAGGAAATAGAGAAGGCCTACCACGACAGACACATCAAGAAGAAGGTATTTAAGCAAGGTGATTTGGTACTGGTATATGATAGTAAGTTCATGAAGCATCCTGGGAAGTTCAGAATGTATTGGTTTGGGCCATATGAGGTTGCCTATGTTACAGAAGGAGGAGATGCGCAGTTGAAGACTTTGAACGAAGAATGGAAGGAAGGTTTGGTGAACGAGAGTCGATTGAAATTGTATTATGACAACCAGTTGCCTCACAACTCTCAGTAAAAGAATGAGGAAAAGGGTCTAGGTACCAATTGTAGTTGAAACTCGATACTAGACACAAAAAGGACAGTCTGCACAAGGAAGGAAGGGAGGACTAGAGCTGGAAGAAAAGGCTGCCCTGCGAGTCTGAAGTCGAATTAAAACAAGAAGTTGAGATCTGAAGTGCCTCGGGATGAGTCATCTGTAAGTGTTGGGGGCTTGTTGGCCCTTGGGTATGGAGGTAAACAAAGAATAAGGAATAAACGAGAAATGTGAACTGCGCGGAAGACACAGTGACTGTTACTGGGTCGAAGTAAGCAAAAGAGTAGAAAAGATGGAGTAAAGTTAGAGAAAGCAAGACATTGGATGAGGAGATCGAGGATGACAGATCAACAAGGAAGACATATTGTGGACAACTCAACAAGTGGAAAAAGATACTGTTGGATTCTTTGGAGCACCGCGCGAGAAGGAAGGAGAGACAGGCCGACAAAGCCCTAAAAACGCAGGTCAAGTTGACCTAGGTTTTAGACACCTAGAGTTTTGACACTTAGGTCTCAGCTTAAGGCTGTCGGTGAGATATTGTAATGTATAAATAGAGGTCTAAAATACCAGGGATGGGTTGTTGGTATTGTCATTCTAGTTTTGTTATTGGTGTGAGCGATTATTATTGTGTGAGAGAGAAGTGCTAAGAGTAAGATCCTTCTGGTATTGTAAGATCTTCAACTGGGTGCGAAGATTAGTCCTACAGCTGGGTGTGTAGGAAGGGGAGAGACAAAGAGGAGAAGAAATAAGATCAGCTAGTGGGGAGCACATATAAGAAATGTATGCTTCATCTTAATATATTATAAAGAATAGTTCTGTGGACGCAGCCCTAAAGAGAGGGTGAACCACGCATATATTGTGTTGTGTGTGTGATTGATGCTCTATTATTTTTCATTTGATATACTACTATTTTCATTACTGTGTTAGATCTGATAGATATTTGTGTGGAGTATATTTGAACTGGTAAGTGATATATAATTGTTGTATTGCTCTTGTATTAGATCCACTTGGTATTCCCTTTGATTGTAGACATCTCTGTCCTGCAACCCCCCCATAGCTACTTCGGGTGAGACTACATCTGCCTCGCAGGTGTTTCTGAAAGGGCCAGTAGTTAGGGCTTGTTGGTGTGCTCCTGGAGCTGAACCCTGAGTTTTCCCCCGTGCCAACAGGAACGATTAGAAACCCTAAAAAGAGAATATTAACAAGATATAGAAAGAATAAAAGCTGAGCACTAGGAATAACTTGATATTTATGAACAACAAAAGTTAAATGTTATTGAGTATGGAATAAACATCCAGAGACTGGAGAAAGAATTGAAAGAAATTCAATAGGGCGCACATGCACTAGATAGTGTAAAAGAAGAATCTAGAAGAGCTAAGAGGATTACAAAATAAATTCTTCATGCAACTGAATGTGATCCAAGATTAACAGGATGAGATCATTATCTTATCTGATCATCTAGATGAAATAAAATGTCAGTACATAGAGATAGACCATGCATTTGACGAAATCGTTTATTGGCAAGAAAGACAAGAAGAGACCTCTACATATCTATTTAGATTCACTAAGAGGGAACATATAAAGACTCAAATGTTAATGTATGGTTGGAAAAATTTATGTCAAGATGTTAAGAAAACCATCATCCTCTCCAATAAAGCATGTGCCAGGATGTGGAATTTTGCAGATAAGCTACTAGAGAAATTTGATATGCCAGTATATGAGGATCTTTCTCAAGAAGGACCAATAAAATTGAGAATAGCATAGGTGGAAGATAATAGAGATAGTAGTAATAAATATATTGATCAGATAACTGAGGTCAACAAAGATATCCCTAGTAAATATTTAATACATCTAATAAAATAACTGCAGCTTCAAATGAGTTTGTAAACAAAATCCACATGGACCTGAAAAAGGAAGTTACAAAGAGAGTGTGTGATGGAGAGATGGAAATAAAAAAGATGAAATTTAGAACGTTATAATTCATCACCAAAACATACCACTCGTGGATGACTTATGTATAATACTTATCATAAAAAAAATCCTCATAATTTTTTATATAATGTATTTTTCTTCATGGAAACCAAATTGCATATATAATAGCAGAAGTTGAAACAATGAGGTGTAACTGTCATATAAGAATGTAAGTATACTCTTTTGTTTTAAAAAAGAGAGCTCCATCGAAGAGTGGAACGATGGGACGCTTGCGACATTAGATACGATCATATTTTGGACATTTAAGGAACTAGTTAATGCCTGATCCTACATTAGTTGGTACCCCATGTGTCGATTAGACAACAACATTTTGAAATTTCTGATAGACCACATTACCACCCGTGCCTCCACCTTCAACCCACAATGAATTTAATTTTAAAACTCCTATGAAGATCCGACAAAACATTTGTTAAAATTTCACTCATAACCCGAATTGAAAGGTTGATGTGACACGATAAAATCATCCCTGTTTAAATCCATAGAATCGTTGTGAACAAATTCATTTTGCACGTAAGTGAATTCTAGAGAATCCAAAGAAGCAGAGTGAGCAACTCGAGACTATACTATCGCTTTTGATTATCAAAACCAGGTTTAACAAGCTTCAGAGGAAGAATTCTGTCGAGAAAGCCAACCACTAGACGCTCGCCGAGATCACCAAAGATGAAAGAACCAGATATAGGTGAAGGTTCTTCTCCGGGAACCACAAGGCAGTTGGAGTACGCTCCCAGGGCAGATCCTGTCATAAAAAACTCAACAAAGAAAGATTTTTCTCAGCCTCCGGACTTTGGTGATACATAGGAAATCACCAGATCCAAGGTAGCGCTCCCACAATGGGGGGATATCTTCAACAAAATTAGCCATGAATAATTATCAGAGTATATCCCACACAATGAACTAGATATAAGGGCACTCAATTATCAGGTGTTCCCCAACATCCGACGGTCGTATTTACACATGGTGGCGAGCATAACCCCTGTTTTCCCCTGCATAGAGGTCCTGAAGTGACGCATCGACCACGTGGACATGCATAAATGCTTGATCAACGATGAGAATGGCAGGTGCGTCAGATTTTTCCTCCCGACAGAAGTTCAAAAGTACTATAAGCTCAGGGACCCAGAGAATTGGCTCAAAAAAACATTTATGGCAAATTTTTATGAGTTCCATGACACCAGCTGGTTGATGGCATCATGGTGGAAAGAGGACAAGAAATTCACTAACCAGAGTAATGGATGGTATGGAACGACTGATCTGAGGGAGCCATACATCTATTTGATGGCTCTCATCTGTCGACTATATGGAGAAAAGGATTGCTCCAAGTTTTCGGAAGCATGGATGCCTTTGGCATACAAAGTTGCAATCGTTGGGAGCAACTTCAACTAGGGAGCGATAATCTCCGAACAATTAAGCATCTGTGTACAGTAGGCACATAAACTGAAGGAAGGAGAGGAACCAAATTTCTACATGGCCTCGTACCTGCTCTATGTCATGTGCGCAAGGAACGTCTTCTCCATCATGAATCTGAGATGGCATGTTGCAAAGCTCCCGGTCCAAGTATACTTCAACATGTTATGGGAGAACAAGTATAATAAATCTTACTTACTCAAATGTGATGAATTCATCACCCACATTTATTTTATTCTTTTTAAGAAGGAATGCCTAAGGCTATTGGCAACATCCAAGAAAATGATAGCCAAGGTAGGCCATTGGTTCTTGGACGAGCAATCAACCTACATCAGGGTGTTCGTGGCCATTGGAGCACCACATCTCTTACTAGCTCATGTCCCAGACTGACACGTCGTGGGAGAAATCTGTTATCAGACCATCCTGCAGGGCTATAATGCCATGTTGTGTTAGAAAAATAGGACCGTGGAGCAATAAAATAAAACAAATGCAGAAACAAAACACAGAAGACACACAATACAAGAGAGACATAGATTTATGTGGTTCACCCAGTGTGGGCTATGTCCACCAGAGAAATTGCCAGGTCCTTTCTTTATTATTATCTAGCAAATGAAGGGATACAACCTACAACAAAACCCGCTATAACTTCCTCTTCTTTCTCTCACAGTCTCCTCTCTCAAAATACAATATTCACCATCATACATAGCCGCAATACATTTCCCTCATAAAAGAGGGTTGCCTTCTAGGGAAAAAAACCCTAACATAATCTCTACCGTTAGATCTGCAACCTTATAATGAATGGTCCAGATTTACAATGAAATTACAATATACTTATGCCCGCTTGCCCCCAGACCCCCCC
>SNQJ01S0041019.1:57989-90732 GCA_010110895.2 Picea sitchensis
CGGGTTACTTAATTTAGGAGGTTTTTGAAAAGTCTGTTCAGCATGGCTTTGGCAATGAAGGGCAATGAGTTGGCCTGATGCCAGGTAAGCATGGATGGTGCAATTTAGGGTTATAACAATTGCACATTAGTGAGTTTTAGTTTGTTTTTAGGTTGGGCCTTTTATATATAAGTGTTCAAGATTATTTGTGTTGAATATGATCTTCTTCTTTTTTTACTTTTTTCAATTTTTGTTTGATCAAATTTTTAATTAAGCCTTTCCTATTCATAGAAGGTTTTCTCAACTAATGTCTATATAACTTTTCAACGCTTCGATCAATCATTTTGAAATATATAGAACTCCTATATAAGTTTATCGTCGTCTAAAATGGTACATTCAATCTTATTCATATTTAGATCATGATGTAGACCTAATTTTGAAATCTATGATTTGATTATATGAGAACATAATATAGATCCCACTTGGATCTATTTATGTTTTTTTTCTTGATTGAACCTCTATTAACTTTATGCACGCTGCACATACCAAATGACTATATTGACAACTTATGACATCTGGCTGATAGTCTTGAAAGTGAACATGACTATCGATTTGATGGGTTTCTTGAAAAAAATATCCTTTCAATACGATGGATCTGTTGAGGGGTATGAGATCCCTTTAAATCAACAACAGGAACCAAACCCACTTAAGAGGCCCAATTAGACTTGTAAGCATTTGATGAGTGGTAAGGTTCTCCAGATTCATTATCTAGCTGGAATTATAAATGGGATTTAATCGTGATTGATAGATATGTATTTTTTAGTAAGACTTTCCTCAGTCTATGGTGTTCTCTTTTTGGTTCTTTTCTAACGTTTATAACAAAATAAAGATATATCTTTAAACTAGATGACATAGGGAAGCTAACTATATGTTGGGGGAAGGATGGGTTGCAAGATAACCTTTATACCTTAGCATGCAAACGAAAAAGATCTAAAATACTTCAAACTAGCATTAATACCATTTTGATTAGTAGACATTGAACATTTATGAGATAACAGTTACATAAAGAAAATATATACATGACAAGAAGTTAGAGCAATAAAAAGTAATTTTCAGTTCTCTATTATCAATCACATGTTAACACAATTGATTTCTATTCATAAACTAGAATAAAAGAACTGTTGCAACATTATAAGATAACTTTAAATAAAAGATAAAATAACTCTTACTCAATGCAAAAATAAATATTGAATTCGAAGACAGAGACAATCCCCCTTGGTCCAATCACATTCACACCTTAGATGAAAGAAGTGTCTTTGGTTCTAAACAAGACTTCTTAATTAAAATAACTTGCACATAAATAGTTCTGTTGCAAAATTTCAGAAAAGATATTTCTCTCTAAAACCATCTACCCATATAACATACAAAAGATGCCTATTTCTCTTAGATGTGGAGGCCCTTGACCAGTGTGGAATTGAGGCTTAGCTCTACACATTGGTTGTAAAACAACTTATTATCTTAACTACAACACATTGTTGTAGTATGTTAATGAATAATCCGAACTTGAATTAACAAAAAGGAGTGGTTCTTATCACACAAAAAAGACCACTTATTATGTCTGAATTTAAAAGAGTTTTGCAATTGAACAATTAAAAATTGCTACTAGCATTGAAGCTAGACCGATGTGCATGCTGGGGTGAACAAAGATTTGGTAAGAAATGACTTGGAGTGACAGAACTGCATTATGCATCGAGCATTGGAATGAAACACGTTGTTGGAGGCCACTAGGAGATAGTTGGATGTTGGCAGTTTTTCCCGCACTTATCCCTTGGAAGAAAGAAGCAATTCATCTAGCGTTTTCCAGAGTCTTTGATATTCTTTCTGCGGTCTAGACGTGTAGTTTCCCAAATTTTGGTTTGGCACCCCTTTTTAAACATTTCAAAATGTGAAATAAAAGTGGGTGAGCCACTTCGAAAATCCGACGTTTGAGGGCTTTGGAGTGCAAAATATTCATTTTTCCCATAGGCCTGAACTCCTAGAGTCATTAACCACCACTTATTGCTAATTAACCTGGGATTTATCCTTAAAACTTTGGTGTTTTGGTACTTCTGGAATTCAGGGGTTTGGGAGATGTGAATGTTGAGTTTGAGAATCTCTCAGAGTTACAATTTTGTGGAGTGATGTGGCAGTTTGGGACCCACTTCGGTTGTTCGAGGCTCCAACACTTCGGAGGTTCGAAGAACCATGCTCTCTTTGAGTTGAAATTCCCTGGAGTGCTAAACTCCCAGAGTGACGTGGTGGCCTGACGTCACATCACTGACATGTCACAGAAATAAGGGTGATACGTGTCACTTGAAATAGTACAGATGATAGACCCAGATATGCTTGAAATGAGTGCCATGTGTCATGATAGGGGAGTGCCATGTGATGATAGAAGAGTGTCATGCGTCTCAACTAATGGATGCCACGCGTCTCTGGCTCCTCGAGGTTCGAGAGTTCTTGAATGCAAAGTATGGATACCTCCCAGAGGGTCGAAATCACGAAGTGATTAGCCAGTGCTTATCACTAATTAACCCAAGATTAAGTCATCTTTAACATTTAAATATTTTCGGACTTCAAGGGCTCCAATGCTTTGGGGATTCATAGGCCTGAGATTGTTTTGAATTGAAATCCCCAGGACTAATAATCTCCCAGAGATGATGTGTCAACATGATGTCATTGTTTTTGACGTGTCTGCATGACAGAGAGTGACATGTGTCACCAGGAAATGGGCAGATGAAGTAACCCAAATGACCTGAAATGAGTACCACGTGTCAACACCGATGGATTCCATGCGACTCCGATGTTTCAGAATTTTGATAGTTTTCGAGTGCCAAGTGTGGAGATCTCTCGGATGGTTGATCTTGCAAAGCGATGCAGAGGTTCAAAATTCAAGAGTTTTTGAAAAAGATGAGCTCAGGCATTTCGAAATTCGGGAGTTGCAGAGTGAATTTTTTGTAAATATGTGATTAAACCTCGTGCATTTCTGGAACACTGAATGTACGAGAGTTGTTGATCTGATCGACCTATTGGATCTTTATCATTGAAAATTTGCCCTATCTGTTTTCACAATCTAGGCCCGAAAATTACTTCTCTGAATTGTTGTGTTTTGTTCATGGGCATTCCTTGTGCATACAAAAAGGATTGGTCGACCTATTGTGAGGTCAATCAATGGAAAGAACGATGATAAGTATTCTAAACCAAATCATGACATGTAATTATCCTTCAAGAAAAACATAAACGAAATATGCAAAGACTCAATCAAAAAAGAAAATGATAGAAACCAAGTCATTTAGAGAGGGAAATTGACTCAACCAACTAGAAGGGGAATGGTTTTCAATAAGGTATAGGGAAAATTAGGCAGGAGGGGTAGGGGTGCAGAATTAGGTCTCAGCATCAGGGATAAGCAAAATCGCGGATCGACCAGGGTTGTCAGTGTCGGTGGGTAAAGGTTCGAACTAAAACCAGGAGTTCAGTTTCCAAGCAATCAGTTGATAGTTAATGATTGTATAAACATCGACGAATTATATTTGACATTATTCCATTGGCTCCTCTAGGAAAACAATTTGATGTCGACCCAAAATTGCCCCGCGGTGTTGACGTGGAAATATAAATATGACACGGGGGACATCAAAAGATGATGTGGATAATGCCTAAGAAATACGAACTGTATATGTGGAAAACATGTGGCCGTTGATTTGACCTCTGGGGCGTGAGGATCATTTCTTTTCGGTGTCAGTGATTTTCATTTTAAAATAGGTTGACATTTCCTTTCCCCTCTTCACCGATGTCAATGGTATATTGGCAATCGACGATCGACGATTGTGGTTTCCTATGTCGACGATTTAACTTTTTTCTCCACCGATGTCGATGGTATATCAACGATTTAAAAAAACTTCTTCATAGTATGGAATCAGCGATCGGTGCGCCCTTCCTCCCATTTCTCTGATGTTGATGATGCATCGTCGGTCGACGATTGATTATTATCGTTGTTATACGATCGATTATTATCGTTGTTATGTGGGAATTTTTTCTCTCAGATTTCGTCGATGTCGATGATGGGCATGTGGCTCAAATCTAAAGTTGTGTATACTTAGTCTAAATGCCATGTTTACTTAGAGAAAAGGTCAATCTATTCAACAATTCCAAACCAAACCGAAAGTGATCGATGATTAAAACATAACAGCAAGTAAAACCCATTGATCCTTGCACAACTGATTAAATTCAGAAAAGACAAAGTGGTACCCAAAAGAAACAATTCACAAAACTTTTAGGGTGTGTTGAGTACTCAACAAATGGAGATTCTCTATGCCAAAATACAACTTATGCTCCTTCCCTCGTGCTTAGCCTATGAAAATTGGTTGAGAAACCATATGGCCTTATTCTATTCCTTTTCAACAGAACCTTTTCTATCAATGTGTACACAAGTTCCCAAGTCCGCAAATTTGGATCTTCCTATGGGATTTAGCTTTTCCACCCTCTTTCCTTTTAACCTCAATCCATGTCCTTTCTAGACAAGAGTCGAGTATGGCGTCCATTGGCGTGAGCCCATTTAGATATCATTCATTCCTTACAGTGTTTCTTTGCTTCCAACAAGAGTCCATAGCCCCAACAGAGTCACCCTAACATCACAGACCTTGCTCTGCTACCAGCAAGCATCCATAGCACCGATGGAGTTGTCCACATACCCTCTCGAACTTTACACTCTTTTTATGGATCATATTTTTTTGGCATAAATACCTAGAGCGATTCAGAGAGGAGGATATTTTTTTTTTGACAAGCTGAAATTTTTAAGGTGGAGCTTTTCCTGGCTTTGTCCATAGGTACATGTGATTCTTTCCATCTAGCCATCTTTCCATTTAGCGTTACTAGGCCACTAGGTAGATATTTCATTGCTTCCCCGGGTAGTATGTTTACAAAGACAAATATGATTTTGAAAATTTTCATTTTCCCAATGTCTCTTATTTTGCATGTAAGTGTAGGTCAGGAGCAGAGTCTGATTCACCATATTTATTAAATTCAACCACTGCTTTATGGAACACAACTTAATTAAAAGAAAATAATAAGAAAAAGAAAGAAATCAAAAGGAGTTTGCAGTCGGTTTTCCCTAAACCCACACACCCATCCTAATCAACATGTATGCTAAAAGGAAACAAAAACTCAAACAAAGAATCAAAAGACACATTTTTTTTTAGGAGAAGTAGTGTTTTAAGGCCTGTCCATTCACTGGGAGGGTGTCAGATTCCCCCCTCATATTTTGCAGCCGGTATGTGTCTTCCTTGATCTTCTCGGCCACCTGGAAAGGTCTGAGCCATAGATTTTGGAACTTTGAGTGTTTTCCTTTGGACTCGTTTGGTTTATCCCACTTCAAGTCTAGGTCTCATACCTCGAAATTTTTTTCTTTGGCCTTATGTTTGTTGAACCATATTTTAACTACCTACTGATGAGCAGTGAACTGAAATTTAGCCTTTTCTCTTTCTTCATCTAGCATGAGAAGGGTATCAATCCTTTGTTGTATAGTGGATGAGGGCTAACCTCTTGATGCTTGGGAAAGCTGTAAATATGGAAGGTACAATTCGTTTGGAAGAATGGCTTCTTGCCCATATACCAGAAAGTACAGAGAGTTTCCTATGGCTTCTTTAGGTGTTACTCTATCGGTCGATAAGGCATTATGAAGAAAATTATGCTAATTCCTCTGATTCTCAACAATTGTTTTTTTTTTTAATTCTCACCAGGTTTTTATTGGTTGACTCTGCTACCCCATTCCCTCACAGATAGTAGTTTGCAAAATATCTTATTATGGTCTCCTTATCAAGGGAGAATTATTTCTAGAGCATGGAAGAAAAGTAGGCAACATTGTAAAAAACAAGAACGGAGGGTAGTCCAAACCTTGTTATCAGTTATTGTTCTAAAAATTGTATTACTACCTTTTCATTAACGTGTGTGAGAGGGATAACCTCCGTCCATCTTTTAAAATAATATGTAGCAATCAAGATATATTTATTTTGTTTCGAAGAATTGAGAGTAAATTCTCCTATGATGTTTATTCCCCATTGCTTGAATGGTTTGGATATGGTCACTGGATGGAGTGGAATGGCTGCTCTCTTTTCCTTACCGGTTCTCACTTGACAAGATTTACATTTCCTGGCATATGCATGAGTGTCCCTGAACAGAGTAGGCCAATAATAACCAACCCTTAATATTTTGTGAGTCGTGATCTCTCTTGAAAAATGTCCACCTGTTGGGCCATCATGGAGTTCTTTCAGTATCTTTTCTACATCATCATGTTCAATACGTATAAGGAGTACTCCATTATAGGTTACATGGAAAAACACTGAATTTATAAGGCGATATTGAGCAGACTTTAAATTGAGAGCTCTCCTTTCTCTAGGTTTTAGTTTTTTTGTACAAGTTCCATGATGCAGGAGATAAGATAAGTTTCCATACCAGGATTATTTCCCAGGAGGTGCATATAAGGCTTCGTTGCACCATAACGACAACTCATTTTCCCAACCAGAGTATTCTGCATTGATCAGATCTTGGGCCTCAACAACCAGTTTACACAATCCTTGTCCTTTGACTATTTTGGTAGGTTTTATGTCTAGATCAAATTCCTGAACGACTTCCATCCAATTTCCCCTCCTTTATCCCATTTTTTTTTGGGTGAATAAATATCTAACTATGAGGTGAGGGACTATGACTTTAGTGTGATTCTTTAGGATATAGGATTTGAAATGTTTGACCGCTTTATAAACTGTGTAATCCTGTTTGTCTATAGTCAGATAGTTTAGTTTGGCTCCTTGAAGGTTAGTGTTCATAAATGATATGGGTGCCTCCTTGTTTTCATCATCCTTTTGGGTAAGTACTGTGGCCAAGAATTGGTCATAAGAAAAGGTATAAAGGAAAAAATATTTGTTGAAATTAGGGCTTCGTAGTACTGGTACTTGGGATATTGCAGTTTTTATGTTGTTAAAAGTTCCTTTCCTTTTTTCATCCCATTTAAACTTTGCATCTTTGCGAATCATTTTTTGTAAAGGATTAACAGTTTCAACAAAGTCAGGAGTAAATTTTCTCACAAAGTTGATTTTCCCAAAGAAGCACCGCATGACATTTTTATTATGAGACAAGGGGAGTTGAGTTATCGCTTTTATCCGCTCAGGGTTGATGCCAATTCCTCCTTGATATATTATATGATGATGCAAGAGCATCCTTTCCACCTCAACAAAGTGCCAACATTCCATCACATCAAAGAACATTCAAGGGAAAAGCATAGCCCTCCCATTTTTGAATTTTAAATGTAGATTAAATGAAATTAAATGTTGTAAGGATTGAGCAGAGACGAGTCATTGCCTTTGTACATGTCGTAGATAGAGTCACCTTTAATGGTTGATGGTAGGTTGATCTAGATTCGATTTGGAATAGATTTTCATTTATTTTAATAAGCCTCAGTAGATAGGCATTTTGATGGTGATTAGACACCACTAGTGTAGTTTGGAGGGAAGGCTCGATGAACCCCTCTTGTATAAAGCTTTGTAACATATGCACAAAAGAGGTTGTTGTAAGTTTATAGGAAAATCATTGTAAGCCAAAGAGAGGAGAGTTGAGAGCCGAGAATATATTGCAGTCTGAGCTTACACACATTGTAAACATACATTCATATTAATACAAAGAGAGCAGTTTTTCCTACATATGATTATGTGTATGTCTCCCCGTGTTTAATGAATGTTATCTGTATGTTTATGAATGTATGTTGTAGATCTATGAGACAGGTTTTATCTACAAGGATAAAGATACAATTCTCTATCTGTGAGTTTGTGGAATGTTCTGGGCTCTTTCAGGCTAAATGCAAGGAGTGCATGACAGGGTATCGAAAACTCTATGAGCCAGCGCAAGGAGTGCACATCTGAAATTCAAGTCGAATGTAGAAGAGGATGTGTCAGGAAGGCACACCAAAATAGTTGACATACTCAGAGTGGTGCCTCGAGGTTACTAAACACCTTGGAGATTAAATTATGTGTGGGAGAAATCACAGCCAGAGTTGTTGAATACTCTGAGAGCTCTGCTAGGTGGGCATTGAGAAGGTGCAAGTGTGCACAAGAAGAACTGTGTTTTGATTTCAAAGAGAGAAGTGTTAGAGGGAGACACCCACAGAGTTATTGAACACTCTGGTAGACAGGAAGGAGAGATACTTCATAGTTTCTGAACACTTTGAAGGAAGGGCTTAACAAGGAGTGCTTTGAGCGAGTGCAAAGAGTGCACAGAGCCAACACCTTTATGAAGTGTTGGAGGAATTGAGAAAGACCAGAGTTGTTGAACACTCTGGAGGAGAATCTATGCAAGTGTGCATTAAGAAAAAGGTGCCAGGAGGGCACAAGACTTCCTTTGAAGGAGAAAACAAGGTCTGAGGCCCTTGAATATTTGAGCCAATTCAAAATTTTAGGGGGGATAGTGCCTTTTCACACAAAATATAAGCAGAGAGGAGAAAAAGGACAAGGCCTTCAAGGTCCGAGCCACAGAAAATATCAGGATAGTTAGCACAAGGAGTGCATAGGAGCGAGTTGATTAAATATCAAAATCTCAGGAGGAAAAGCAAGTCGAGACCCAAGCATTCGAGCTCCCAGCAGGAGGATCAAAGGCCACAGCCTTTGGATACTTGCAAATTCTTCCAATTCAGGAGAACCCAGAAGCTCAAGAGGGAGGAGATGTGATAATTGTCATATCATATATGGGGAGAGATATGGACTATTAGATCTACTTCCAGACATAAAGAGGCGCACATAGGAGGAAAATAGAACCCATACGTCGGATCTAGGCTCATGGATTGACAGTCATTTGATCCAAGACATGTGGCATTCGATCAACACTTTGTTGGTTCATTATTCAGGAGTAACCAATATAGGAGGAGAAAAAACTCCTGAAGCATGAATTGTTGCAAAAATCACAGTCATCGTATGCCAGAGGAGTGCAAGCCGTAGATCTCACCCGGGTAAGTTCCTTGGTTCGGAGTTTGGAGGTTTTGAAGTTAGTTGTTGTGAAAACTGCAGAAGCCCAAATTCCGAAGCGTGTTTAGGGTTTATCCCCAGGTCACAGCCCGAGGTCATATGAGGAAGGGGCCTAGCATAGGGATCTATTGCATGTTACTCAAATTTTCAAAGGGGTCAGAAAAGAGCCCGTGGGTGAATCAAACCTATATGGGTAACAAAAGGGAGCCTGTGTAGAATTGATTTGGGGGCTAGCATAGTCCCGAAGAGCTGATCCAGCTCAGGAATTTGAACGATCATATATCGGGAGGTTGTATAGCCCCTAGAAGAGAGGGGTCATGCATCATATGACCTAGTAGTTTTCCTTCCTCTACACCAAATATGGTTTTCTTAGGGTTCAATGATATTCCATACTTCCTACACCTTTCAAAAATCTGAGTCAAATGCTAATTGTGTTCTTCCTTGTTTTTTGAGTATATTTTTATGTCATCTAATATACTACAACACACTTGTTAATTAATCCCTGAAAAGCTACGTCCATGGCCCTCTGGAAGGTTTCTCCTGCGTTAATCAAATCGAAGGGCATGCGTTTATAAGAAAAGCTTCCCCACTTGGTTCGAAAGGTAGTTTTTAATTGATCATTTTCTGAAACTAGGACTTGGTTATATCCAGAGAAATCGTCTAGGAGGGAAAAAATTTCAGAGCTAGATACTATCTATAAGAGTTGTTCCATGGGTGGGACTGGATAGTTATCCTTTTCCGATGATCTGTTAAGGTTTCTGAAATCCACACATAGAAGAATCTCCCCAGACTTCTTTCTGACAGGTACCAGATTGGCTACCCAGGCAGAGTGTCTTACCTGAAAGATAATCTTGGTATCCAATAATTTCTTAAGCTCTTGATACATCATAGGTTCCAAAGATGGGTGGTACTTCCTCAAATTTTTTTGGAAAGGTTTTACTCCAGACTTTAAGGGGATTATGTGTTGGATAATGTGAGTATCATAAGCTTTCAATTCTCGGTAGCACCAAGAAAATACATATTGATAATCTTTAAAGAGTTTGAGATAAGGTTTCTTGTCTTCTTTGGACACTATCTTACCTAAATTGACATTCTTGGAGTTCTCAAGGGTTCCTAGGTTTATAGTTTCGTATATAGGACATGAGCTCCATGTTTTTGCATTCCTTAGCCCTCTAAATATTTCCCTTAGGTAAAAAAGGTTCTCTGGATTGGCCACTCCTTTTGGTATCGTGTGAAACTTTGGCTTTTCATCAGATTGATATGTTTCGTTCTTTTGTTCGTTGAGATTTTATTCTGTGAGTAGTTCTTGGAATATTTCATCATCAATGGCCAAATCCCTAAAATTCTCCTGATTAGTCAGGAAATATACAATCTATTCATCCCCTTCAAAGACTTTCCAAATAGAAATGTTGTTAGGTACCGACGGTTTGTAGAGGAGTTATACTGCAAACCTTGAGGCTTCATAGTCTTCTAAAATAGATAATCTCAAGGCTGCAGTGGCTAGAGTATCATTAAGGGTATTTTGTATCATGGGAACAACAATAATGTTGAAGGCCTCAAAATTGTCTATTAGTATGTGCACCTCTTGCTGGTAATTTCTTAAGTGAGGTGAATTTAAATGGATAGTATTCTTCACTTGTCTAACGATAATTCCAGAGTCTCCAAAAAATTTCAATTCCTTGACGTTTAGATTGATGGATTTCTTTAGTCCTTGAACTAGAGCTTCATATTCGACAATGATATTAGTGCATTCAAATTCTAATTTGCAGGATAATACATTTCATTTCCCCTTTGGGTCAATGAGGATACATCATGCTCCATACCCTTCTTGCGATTTAGAACCATCAAAGTATAGTTTCCAAATCTGTGAGGGGGAATTACTAACTTCTTCATGTCTAGCTATTTTTTCACTTTCATCCTCCTCGTCTATTACTCCTGTTGGAGAATCCTGATAGAGGGTGATTTCTTCTGCGGCTGCTAGTAAGTCTACTTGAAAGTTAATTTTGGATTTTTGAGTGGGAGGTATGTCAAACAAGTGAGAGGAAAAATTACCAAAATCAGAATCACAGGAGTAGTTTCCTAAAATAGGGAACATTGTCGACGAGGTTTCATTTGGAGTCTTCGTATAAGTGACGGTATGTTTGAGATATATTTCTCTGTCAATCATGATCATGTTTGTATGTCCTTTTTATGGAAACCAAAAGTGATCCCAGAAGATACTAAAGTATCCGTTTAATTTCTTAAACTAGTCTCGGCTAAGTAGCAGTCCATAGGCCTTTGGGATTTCTACTACGATTATGCCAATTACTTGAACAAATTTGGGGTGTGTAGAAATTCTGATCATGACATATTTAACTTCCCAAATGACCTTTACTTGAGTCCTATCTAATTGTATAACGTGTTTATCACTTATGAGTGGAGTTGCATTCAATTTCTTATAGAGTGACAATGGCATGACATTTGAAGATGCCCCTGAATCGACTAGGAAATTATGTAGATTTATGTTAAAAACTTCAAATGTCAAAAGGAAAGGAGGAACAAAAGGCCTTCCTCTTTTGTCTAAATAACAAGCATTCACACTTGGCTTATTTTTTAAATCCATAGGTGATGGGACCTCACTTTGATCAATTCTTGTCGTAGGGGCGTCTATTGATTTTAATGCATGTAACACAAAATCCTTTTGTTGAGGGATCCTACACATGTCCATTAAAAACACATTGGCCTTCAACTTATTCAAGTCTTCAACTGCATTGTATTTTAGTTTAGGAGCTTCACATGTGTTTATGTTTGTGGGGTTTCTTTGGGGAGAAAACAACGATTTGGGGTGATCGGTCGTTGTTTTCCCTCTCAATAACTGAGTAGTGGTGGGATTACTTTGAACCAATTTAATTCTACCTTGCATATGTAAAACTAGAAATTCAGCGGGAGGTCCCTGCACTTTAGCAGGGTCGTTGAAATGCATCAGGTGGTTGGAATCCCATGACAACATGGATGTCTCTTCCGGTGGCTATTGACTTTCTTGATCAATGGAATTTATGTCCAAGCTACTAGGTTGTTCGGTTAGAGAGCATTCATCTAGAAATCCATTATCCATTAGATTCATAGCATGCAACCATTGAGGGAAATCCCTTTATGAATGGTTTTCTTGGTGATACATGCAGAAAGAGTCAAATGCTACATTCCCTAAATCGAAGTTTAGGTTAGATGGGGGAGGTTCTATAGCTTTGAAGGGATTTATTTTAAAAAAGGGTTTATAGGTCTTTTATTTTTGTTTCCCTCCCCAACACTCCTTTTCATATCTACTATCTTGTTGGAAAGTTTTTTTATCATCCGCTGCAGGTTTTCTAAATCCCCTCCTTCTTTATCAGGAGCTTGTTCTATTTGTTTTCCTGGGGGTCTTGTTAAAAAAAGTCCTCTCTTAGGTAGAGGTTGGGTTTCCTTTTTTATTAATGATATCTTCCCTTCTTTGCACCATTTCATTTGAAATTCAATTGTTTTAGCTTCTTCAAAATTTTCGAATAGAGTATGTTTGGCAACCCTTTTTACAAACATGGAAATAGAAGTTGGGAGAGAAGTAGTGTATACTTCAATTTTCAACTCCTGGTTAGGTTTAGCCTCAGGTTGGAATTTTTTCAAAATGGTGGTGAAACTTTGGTTGAAATATTTAACCTTTTCTTTTGGACTAATAATGGCAGTGAAAAGTTCAACCATTAAATCTCATGTGGTAGTTTCTTCGACAAATTTGTCCAAGAAATCCTTTTGAAACTTTGTCCATCTAGTTATGGAACCAACTGGTAGGTTGAAATACCAAGTCAAGGCTAAATTTTCAAAGGTATAAGGAAAAATCCTGCACACTTCATATTTGTGTTGCACATTCATCAATGTTATAGCTAATATGAAATTCTTAATATGGTCCTCAGGTAATCCAAAGATTTCGGGGTCAAATTTAGGAAGTATTTTTTTTTGGATGTTTGGGTAGGTTATGCACCCGTCCTGGGATTTCCAGAGAATCTCTATCCAGACATGATTGATTGTCTTGAGATTGATTTCCCCCTTCTCCATTGTTATCATTATTATCCTCCATGTCTTCTGATTCAGAACCTGAGCGATCTGAGTTAGACCCTTCCTCTTCAAATTCAAAATCATCAGGTTTAGAGTAGTTACCAACTAATATTTTGAGTATCAGATTAAGGGGTTGTTCGATATTTGTAAGGGAAAAATCTATAAGGTCTTCTACTATGTGAACAAATACCTGGTCAGAGGTGTCAAAAAATAGTCTACTTATTTGTTTTCTTTGAGGAAGTAAAGGAGCTAAAGTTAATGCTCTGATATGTTGGGCATACGCTCTAGTGATTCTTTTGAACTTATTTAACTCTTCGTGGGGAAGAGGGTGAGGTATTTCAGGGTACATGTGTTCTTTCTCTTCATTTTGAGGTGAGTTACTCATATCGAGAGTACTCTCTGTATGTGGTATGTCTTGAGAGTGACTAGCCATGCATGTGGGATGTTTTGAATCTATAGGCTTTGCGTAATATTTTATCAGAAATATTATTATCCATGCAGTCGTCAAGGCCCTCCTTCTAGCACCAATTTTGTTGAGGGGTCTGAGATCCCTTTAACTCAACAACATGAACCAAACCTACTTAAGAGGCCCAATTAGACTCGTAAGTGTTTTATGAGTGGTAAGGTTCTCCAGATTCGTGATCTGGATGGAATTATCGATGGGATTTAATCGTGATTGACAGATATGTATTTTCTATTACGCATTTCCTCAAGCTATGCAGTTCTCTTTTTGGTTCTTTTCTAACGTTTATAACAAAGGAAAAATAGAGATTTAAACTAGATGACAGAGGGAAGCTAACTATGTGTTGGGGGAAGGCTAGGTTGCAGGATAACCTTTATATCTTAGCATGCAGACGAAGAAGATCTAAACTACTTCAAACTAGAATTAATACCATTTTGATTAGTAGACATTCAACATTGTCTAAGATAACAATTATAGAAAGAAAATATATACATGACAAGAAGTTAGCACAAGAATAAATAATTTTCAATGCTCTATTATCAATCACAAGTTAACACAATCGATTTATATTCATCAACTAGAATAAAAGAACTGTTGCAGCATTATAAGATAACTTTAAATAACAAATACATTAACTTTTACTCAATGCAACAACAAATGTTGAATCCAAAGACATAGATAATCCCCCTTGGTCCAATCACATCCATGCCTTAGATGAAAGAAGTGTCTTTGGTTCTAAACAAAACTTCTTAATTAGATAAATTTCACATAAATAGTTCTCTTACAAAATTACAGAGAAGGTATTTCTTTCCAAAACCATCGACCCATCTAACATACAAAATATGCCTATTTATAACAGATGTGGAGGCCCTCAACTAGTGTGGAACTCAGACTTATCTCTACACATCGACAGGAAAACAACTTATTATCTTAACTAAAACACAATGCTGGAGTATGTTAATGAATAATCCGAACTTGATTGAACAAAAAGGAGTGGTTCTTATCACACAAAAAAAGACCACTTATTATCTATGAATTTAAAAGATTTTTTCAAATGACTGGGAGTGATAGAACTGCATTCTGTATCAGGCATTAGCATGCAACGTGTTGTTAGAGGCCACTAGGAGATAGCTAGATGTTGGAAATGTTTTCTCCCACTTATCCCCTAGAGGAAAGAAGCAAGTCATATGGCATTTTCTGAAGTCTCTGATATTATTTTTGTAGTCTGGATGTGTAGTTTCCCCAATTCTGGTTTGGCGCCCCTTTTTAAACATTTCAAAATTTGTAATAAATGTGGGTGAGACACTTTGTAAATAGCATTGAGGGCTTTGGACCACAAAATATTTCTATCTCCCGGAGGCCCAGACTCCCAAAGTCATTAACCACCACTTATTGCTAATTAACTCAATATTTGTCCTTAAACATTTGTTGTTTCAGCAATTCGACAAATCGGGGGTTCGAGAGCTATGAATGGTGAGTTTGAGAATCTCCCAGAGTTATAATGTTGGAGAGTGACATGGCAGTTCGGAACCCACTTCGGATGTTCAAGGCTTAAACACTTTAGGGATCCAAAACTTTGGGGCTCTGACACTTTGGAAGTTCGGATAACTGTGCTCACTTTGAGTTGAAATTCTATGGAGTGATAAACTCCTAGAGTGACATGGTGTCTTGACGTCATATCGTTGATGTGTCATAGAAATAAGGGTGACATGTTTCGCTTCAAATAGTATAGATGATGGACCTAAATATGCTTGAAATCACTGCCACATGTCATGATAGGAGAGTGCCACGCATCATGATATAAGAGTTCCATGTGTCTCAACTTATGGATGCCACACGTCTCCGGCTCTTCGGGGTTCGGGATTTATTGAATGAAAATTCTGGATACAACCCTAAGGGCCGAACTCATGAAGTGATTATCTAGTGCTTATTACTAATTAACCTGAGATTAAGTCGTGTTTAACATTTAAATATTTTGGGACTTCGAGGGCTTTGATGCTTCGGGGCTTTGGAGGTTTGCTTTTGCTATGAATTGAAATCCCCCAAACTGGTAATCTCCCAGAGATGACATGTCAACATGACATCATTGTTGCAGACGTGTCCGCATGACAGAGAGTGATATGTGTCACTCGAAAATGGGAGGATGATGTAACCCAAATGACCTGAAATGAGTGCCACATGTCAACACTGATGGATGCCACGTGGCTCCAGAATTTCAGCATTCGAGAGTTTTTTAGTGCTAAGTGTGGAGATCTCCCGGATGGATGATTTTGCGAAGTGATGTGGCGGTTTGGCATTCGAGAGTTTTTGACAAAGATGAGCTCGGATGTTTCGGCATTCGGGAGTTTTTGACAAAAGATGAGCTCAGACGTTTCGGCATTCGAGAGTTGCGGAGTGAAGTTTTTGTAACTCTGATATTAAACCTCGTGCATTTCTAGAACCCTAAATGTATGAGAGTTGTTGATCTGATCGACCTATTGGATATTTATCGTTGAAAATTTACCCTGTCTGTTTTCACAATCCATGCCCGAAAATGACTGCTCTGAATTGATGTGTTTTGTTCACAGGCGTTCCCTGTGCACACAAAAAGGCTTGGTCGACCTGTTGTGAGCTCAATCAATGGCAAGCACGATGACAAGTATTCCGAGCCAATTCACGACATGTAATTATCCTTCAAGAAAAATAGAAACAAAATGTACAAAGACTCAATCAAGAAATAAAACAATAGAAACCAAGTCATTTAGAGAGGGAAATTGACTCAACCAACCAGAAGGGGAATGATTTTCAAGAAGGCATAGGGAAAATGAGGCAGGAAGAGCAGGGGTGTAGAATTAGGTCTCAACATCGGGGATAAGCAGAATCACAGATCGACCAGGGTTGTTGGCTTCGGTGGGTAAAGGTTTGAAGTAAAACTAGGAGTTCATTGTCCAAGCAATCAACCGATAGTTAATGAGTGTATTGATGTCGACAGATTATCTTTGATGTTATTTCATTGGCACCTCTAGGAAAAAGTTTCGATGCTAACCCAAAAATTCTCCACGGTGATGACGTGGAAATATACATATGACATGGGGGACATCAAAAGATGGCGTGGATACTTCCTAACAAATAAAGACTATATACGCAGAAAACACATGGCAGTTGATTTGATCTCTAGGACGTGAGGAGAATTTATTTTCGGAGTCGAGGATTTTCCTTTTGAAACATGTTGACATTTCCTTTCCCCTCTTCACCGATGGTATATCATTGATTGACGATTGTGGTTTCCTATGTCAACGATTTAACTTTCTGGTCCGTCAATGCCGATGATATATCGACAATTTTAAAAAACTTCTTCGTAGGCTAGAATCAACGATCAACACACCCTTCCTCCCATTTATTTGATGTTGATGATGCATCTATGATCAACAATCAATGATTATTGTTGTTATGTGGGAATTTTTCCTCTCGTATTTCGCCAATGTCGATGATGGGCGTGTGGCTCAAATTTTAAGTTGTGTATACTTAGTGTAAATTCTAGGTTTACTTGGATAAAAGGTCAATTTGTTCAACAATTTCAAACCAAACTGAAAGTAATCAATTATTAAAACATAACAACAAGAAAAACCTGTTGATCCCTGCACAATTGATTAAATTTAGAAAAGATAAAGTGGTACCCAAAAGAAAAAATTCACAAAAATTTTAGGGTGTGTTGAGTGCTCAACAGGAACCCCTTTCGTATATAAAACCGTTATCATCAAAATCTTATAATAACCTCATCTTTTGTTCTATGCATCGCATCAAACAATATTTCAGGTTTTCAGTGTTGTCTACAGGTGCAACCATGACAAAGACATCTCCTACAAATAATTCGATATGTTCCAACAAACAGTTCATGTTAGATTAACACACATGCATGTTCCATTAAAATAATCTACTATATATAATTTTTATATATCCAACTTACAAGTACATCTACAGGTTGTTTAAATATTTAACAAATATATTTTCAAACAATTGAAACATAAATATTACCTTCTCTAACAAGATTAGAAACTCTATCTCCATCAATTGCCACTATAGTTTCATTTGATTCCATCTCCTCTGAGCTTGCAAGTAGAATTTTCCCTTTTGTATTAAGTTCGACATGTCTCCAATCTTTAACATATTCCTCATTTTCATTTTTGCAAATCTCTATGGATTTTGTGTCCTCTATGTAAACTGAACAAAAAAAAGATTCATTTCTTCTATCAAACGAAAACACCTTTTTATAGTGTTTTGTTTTAACTGAATGCACTTTTTGTGTCCCATGTGTTGTACCAGATTCATATGGGATTGATTTATTTACATATTGGTTTCGAACATAACAAACAAACATGCACAAGACAAGAACTTGTTAACTTGAAATCTATCAAGAACATGATTGAAGATCATATAAATTTAAACACGTGAATAAAAATATCATGTGTACATGTGTAACATGTATATATACACACACCTGTGCACATCCCTTGATGAATTATTTTCATGGATTAGCACTAGTTTACGCCATTCAAAAACTTGATCAACAGATTCAAATCGATTGGCACGAAGGTTCATCTGATACCTTTGAAATTTTTTTTTTACACATGCCCCTACACCGTCGTGTTCTCCTTTTCCATGACCAGTCTCAAAGAAATTCCAACAATGTGTAATGTTTGATTTCTTATGAAGACGACACAACCAATAGAATGATCGTGAAAATTTGAACTAACCTGCACATCCATATGACCATATCTAATGTCGATCAAATCCAATCCCACATTCTTTCAATGAATCGTAAAATTTATCAAAACAATGTTGTACATAATGTGTATCGTGTGCTCGATCATCACTTATATAAAAGTGATATTTTTTAATAACATGCCAATTTTCATTGGTTATTTTTATGTTATCAAGACTCCATTGAACATGTCTATATAGAACGTGGAAAAATATAGTGACTTGATCAGAATGATAATATTCACTCTGTATTTATTTTTTTGCATCGAATGTGTAATTCTTTGCAAAATCAAATACATAAAAAATTGTCCCTAGTGGAAACACTTCACAGGATTGTTTGAATTGTAGGTCTTGCCATCGATCTCTATGTGAATTCTTGGTGTATTTATAAATTTCTTCCTCAAACTTCTTCAAAAAATCTATCACACATATTTTATCTACTTTCAAATCATTCCTTTTGGAAATAGTATTTGAAGAATGCGGAGCCATGTTGTTGATATATTCATATCTCTACCAATTGACTATTATATTAGAAAATGATTGATCATTCATATCAATAGGATACTTTGAGTGAAACAAACTTAGATTTCCACAACGATCATATTTCTTTCCACCAATACTTTTTTTTTTGGTAAAATAATTCATCACCTTCTCTTTGACATAGAATTTCAGATATAAAGGCATGGAATGTTGAAGGAGGAGGTGAACTCGGCCATAATGTTTTACCAAAATCAATAAAAATATTGTAATATAACTCAAATGCCACATGATAACGACAACAACAAGTGTCACAAACAATGATGGGTCTACCAAACCATGGTTTTTGTTGCACAAATGTATTGATGGAAATTTTAACTTCTTTGTGCTCTTCTTTGAACTTATTGAACAACTCTATTTGTGTCATTGGAAATATATATTTTGGATGTTTTTCATATTTTTTTTCGTGTTATTGTTTGTCGCAACACATCCCTTGTATGTGGTGAAACACAATATTCTGTCAACCAAAAATTACGAGATGATTCTTTAACACTTTTTGCAAATCTATCTTTGTAGGGTTGTCTAGAAATAACTGTCCAACAAGCAAGTTCATCATTTGCATCTATTTGCAATCAAAATTTTCTATGTTTGTACAATATTTTTCTTGATGTTCCCATCACTTTTTCCATGTGTTGCGTCAAACGATCTTTTATATTGCTATATGAAACAACTTTTGCTTATATCACTCTACGTGCAACACTGACATCTTTTTTTTGAGATTTTCTAAAATCTTTTAATACACTAGTTGTATTGTCAAAGACATTCTGTTTCACCTTTGTATCTTTTTACGTTTTTTCGCCTTTTGTGCTTTAGGACTTTTGAATACCTAATAATGATGAAGCTTCTTTTAAATTTCTTGACTTTATTAGACATAGTAAAGTTGAGCTTGTGTCTATTCTTGATTCATCTTTGAAAAATTGTATACATATTCTTAATGCGATATCTTATATATTAGCGCTTATTTCTATTTCCAAATTGTTAGTATCAACATTTTTCTAATTTCATCATCAATGTTGATATATTCTCACGTATTTCAATTTTAAGTTTATATTAAAAAAACCAAAACATAAATTCATTAAACTATATACAAGTGTTCATCTTATATTATCTAGATTTATGTACATACCTATAGATTTGATTCAGCTTCTACTTCAATTTGGGTTTCATGATTTCAGTATTGTTGATATATTTGAGGAGAAAATCTATTTCTATGTTTTGAAAAACATCAAATCCGAATTACAATGAAATATATTTTAAACAATAATTTAAATAAATGAATTATATACTTTTAATATAGACAATATGTAGTCCGTGAGGTGTAGGATAGTGGATGACAGAGTGTGTTGTTAAGCCCAGTTCTCGCCCAGGTGATTTTTTGTTTGTTAATTTGTGCAAAACCTGCGGGGACAAAAAATCAACCATGTTAAGGGTTGGTGTGTGGCTCTCCAGTTGGGTACGATCCTCGGGTGATTTTGATAGCTTAGATGCCCATGAGTCAAGGTTTCTCAAGCTCCTGAGGTTAATCCAGATGCCAGGTTGACCAAATTAACAAAAAAAAAAAAAAGAAATATAGACATAATATGTACATTCATACCCAGTTGGACTTCTTCTTGTTGAAAATATATATTTACATCATCATCATTTTTTCTTAAATATTTTCATGTTCTCATTTCTTTTTCCAATAATTCTCTTTCATTTGTTCGATTCTTAGCAAGTTTCATGTTGAGTGCAGTCAAATTTTCTCTTACACATCTTTCTCCAATAATGTTCTTTCTTTTGTTCGTTATGGCAAGTTTCATGTTGAGTGCGATCAAATTTTCTCTTGCGCAAAATTTTGTTTCCCATGAGTATAGTTATCTATTAAAGTTTTAAAAAAATTCAACATTTTAGAATAGTTTCAGAAAAAAAAAAAAAAATTATTGTCACAAAAATTATTAAAAAATAGTATCAATAATTTTATGTTCAACAAAGCTTTCACCCTAAAAAAATGTTAAACAAAGCCTTCACCTTGAAAATAATGTTCAAGTAAGTTTTCTCCTTGAAAAAATGTTCAACAAAGCCTTCACCTTGAAAATAATGTTCAAGTAAGTTTTCTCCTTGAAAAAATGTTCAACAAAGCCTTCAATATATAAATTGTTATTCCAATAAAAAAATTGAACTTCAAAAAGATAATTTTTTTTTTGCATTCAAAACATCAACCACCTTGTTCAAAACAATGAAAAAGTTGATTCAATATTTTTCTTAGGGGCTCCACAAATCCAAAACTATGAAACGAGTGAGTGATTTGTGTAAAATTGGTTCGGCTTAAAGCGTATTTATAAGATTTGGCTCTAACTGAAATTCTCTCACAGAATTCTCTCACCCACCTTTCGGTCGATGAAATTCTGTCACCCACCTTTCGGGCGAAAAAACTAATTTTCGGCCAAAAAGTAAGGAATCTGTTTATTTTCTATGGATTTCGTTAGAAAAATATAATTCGGCTGAAAAAAATATGTTTCGGTCAAAAACCTGCAAATGAGACTATTTGCAGGAACCTGACAATTCCCTCCAGCTTACTTGAACTTTGGAGGTTTTGGACTCCTGGAAATACTCAGAATTTAGTTTCAGAGTTGATACCAACATTTGAAAAATTGAATCTACTTTCAATGGATATAATTTGTTTTCATTTTCATTGTTTTTATCTAATTTTATTTAATTTTATAAAAAAATCACTACATAATATTTTGAGGTGACATTATGATTCAGTGAAATGGAATATCAATATCTCTAAAAATACACAATGAAAAATTTATATTCAAAATCCGTAAACTATTCTCTTCAAAGAGGTATTTTTAGATTTTACTTTTAAGTAAAAATTAAGATAGATACAAGGTGGGGGGGAACATGTGTTTAAAATCTGCAACTTTTTTTAGCTTGGTCAACTTCAAAAAATTCTAGAAATTATAATATTCATCTGTTAGATTCAAAGCTATAGTCATAAGAAAATAGAGTCTTTGTAGATTGTTGCAGTGTATTTCGTTTGTCAAAAACAAAATTTTAATAATAGATACATTGTTGGGGGGGGGGAGGATAACTCATTATCATTCCTTTCATTTTTAAGGAATATACTGTGAAACAATTGTCAAATTGACATATCGAATCTCAATAAAAATAATTTAAAAAATAGTCAGTAGAAACCTAACAAAATTCTTCACAAGTTTTGTTTTTACTGTAAAGTGAAATTCTAAATAAAAAAAAATACTTTTGTATATCGGAAGTTGAAGAACTTGTGAAAATATAGTTTTGGTTCTCATAAAACAAACAAAATGGACACCCATCTTCATGATTTACTCCTCTCATAATATAACTCGATGACATAAAAAAATCTCACAAGGAAAAACATAGAATGAAGTCTTGAAGTTTGAACTAGATGCAAATTAACCCCAAGGATTAGAGTATAGTATGTAAGGTTTACGCCACACCCAAGGCTTACATACATGTTGAGGCTTTATGAATCACCCATGACTTATAGTTGATTCCAAGGCCTATTTTCTTGCCCCTAGGCCTTCCTTTACCATTATCAGTTCTTATAGAATGCCTTAGATATTTACAAGTCACCTAACACAATATGGAGGAGACTTGCAACCAATGGTGCTAGCCATATCAAGCCACCAATCTATCTATTGGGCTTCCCTTTAACTAGAGTAGTTAGCAATCAATGGCTAACCAATATTTAATACTCACCAATAGAAACCTAGAAATCAATTAGTTCCAAAAACTAGAAATCATATGAGACCAATCCAAAATTTAGTAGCACAACAATGCATTCAATGTTATTCCTCCCATTCCAGGGTAAATTTTGATTTGTAAGATTCCTTGGATATTCCAATGGTAAGATCACTATAGAATATATTAGACCCATTGCTACTATATAAATCCTATGCTCAATTGCGCAAATATTTGTTTTGTATTTTTAGTGATTTAACAGAAAAATAAGGCATGCCATATATATTCTTTAGCCACTATAAAATGAAAACAGAACTACAATAACAACAACATAGTTGAATACCATGCATACATTGTTTACCTTGTAAAAACTCAGTATGGGTAAAAACTCTAGAAAAATGAAGGATCGTTCCTTTCTTCTTAATAAATAGAGAGTACAAGGAAAAATATAGTTATTATTAAGCTCACTGTAGAGCTATGAGGCACTATGATCTGTTGCACTCCCTACAAAATGTTATTTCTTCTTTGCTATGTTATCTCTCTTCTCCTCTTGGTTGTTTCTTTGTTGTGCAACATGAAATAGATACAACAGGAGATGAACCACATTCCCTCATTTCGATTGGGTTTTTAGTACCTTTTATTTGTAGTTAGGGTTAGGGTTTTGTAAACTCTTCTTGCTTCTAGAAGTTATAGATATTCCTATACATTACTAACTCCAAATACGTGAAACATGTTGAGTTGATGTTGCTTCCATATCTACCTATGGGGAATAATTTAAAAATTACAATGCATGGGAATAAATTTTGTGTACTTGTTCCATTTGAGGTAAATGACCCACCCTTTGAATGCTCTCAACCTATAGAATGCAGTGACGACCTCCAAGAATTATGTCCTCGAGGTTAGAGATGTCAAAGTTCTACTTTTAAGATCATGATCTAGAGGATTTTCAATTATGGTGTGTTACTCTGGTTTTTATGATCTAATCCAAAGTGCCTCCTATAGGTCCTGGATTTTATCTTCTCTATTTCAGAGCATCAATACAATAATATATCTATTAGATCCATTTTAGATCATCCCTCCCCATTTTAGGATTTTTTTGGTCTTCAAAATATTTATTTAAGGAGATGAGGAAATAATTCCTTAACTTTCTCATTGGAGTACCATTGGATTTGGATGGTAGTTGTCCTTTTAGTGATAGATGGAAAAATTCTTATTGATCCCCTCTAGTCGTCTTGATCAATTCTTATACATAATCACATCCTCTAGTATTTTTTCCTATTTTTTGGAAGGTACGACTTAGCCCTCTTTGTCCTCATCGAGCATGAATGGCTCGTAAGGTTTCATATTCTCTATAATTATTATTGAGTAAATTCCTTATTAAGGTGCAATCAAACTATATCTCCTACTTTGAAATTCGTTTCAATCCTATGTTGATCATGCACGGCCTTGTAATTTTCTTGAGATTTATTAAATTTTTCTTGTACCTACAAGTGTATCCTCCTAATCCTATCCATGGATTTTCATCCTTTAGTGCATCACCCAAGGCTCATGCTCACTCTTTGCATATACATTATATCGAAAATATATTTTGAATGGGGACTTTCTAGTGGAAGCATGGACAATTATGTGATAGGAGTGTTGAATATCAATAAGATTTTCATCACAAGTCCTTCCATCCTTCTGATTGTTCCCTCTCAAAATTTGAACCAATGTTTTGCTTAACACCTTCATCTCCCCATCTATCTCAGGATGGAAATATGTAGACCTCTTCAATTCAGTATCTAACTTCTCCCACATTGAATTAAAGAATGTAATGAGAAATTTAGTATATCTTTAGAGATTATTCTCCTTGGTATCTTGGAGTCAACCGAGGGCCTTTCAAAAAACAAGCTTGTTACTTCTTGTCCTTTGATGGTTTTCTTACAACGATCATAACACATATCTTACTAACCTTGCCAACTACCACATGCAAGTAATCATGCCTTCTTCTTTCCCTTGGAAAACATCCAACAAAGTTCATGGATATACTTTACCATGGATTTGTAAGCACTAAAAGTGGATTTCATAGTCCTTCCTTCTCGTTTTTAGGCTTGTCAGTACAACATAATATATAACCTCTCATAAACAGGCTAGTTACTTCTTCCTACATGTTGGATCAATAGATATACCTATGCAATTTGGTCAAAGTCTTCCCAACCCGAAAATATTGGACAACCTTTGAGCTATGAGCCTCCCTTATCAGTTGTACTCTTTCGTCCTTTGGCACACATAAATTTCCCATATTGAAGATGATAATCAATCTTACTATCTCCCTCTATGATTCCATGTCCCTAATGACCTTGCAATTTCTAATACACCCCATTGAAGTCCTCATATTCAACATACTCTTCATTGTATGCTTCATGGTTGAATTATTCCATGTGCATAATGGCTCCAAGAGATATAATTTCGGGTACTAGTGATTTTGATAGAAGATAGACCAACTTGTTGGAAATGGCCTTCTTATATTTGATTACTATATGAATTTGTTGCAAAAATCCCATCTGTTTACAATGTCTTTCATGCTTGAGCTTACTCTGAGCCTACAAGTATTGCATAATATGGTGATCAATATGGAGATAATGATATCCTTACTCAACAAATAGTGCTTCCACTTCTTCACACCTTGCACCAAGTCATAGAGTAAGGAGACCATTATCTATATTTATCAATGGAATAAGGAGACCATTATCTATATTGATCACCAACCTTTGTAATACTTGTAGTTAGAGAGTAAGATATATCAAGTAAGGAATTGATTTTTTTTTCATAGGTAGGATAGTTCAATATTTCTCTATGGAATATATCTAAATGATAGTAGATGCTACTTGTAGTTAGAGAGTAAGATATATCAAGTAAGGAATTGATTTTTTTTTCATAGGTAGGATAGTTCAATATTTCTCTATGGAATATATCTAAATGATAGTAGATGCACCCCCTCAAGATTAACATTGTAGCCCATAAAGACACCCACTAGCATTTTTTTCCACTTCAAATGGCTACTTCTTGTTAGGTAGTGCTATCATTGGGGATTGACTAATCTTATGCTCCAATTCTTCAAATGTTTTATGTTGACTCTTGCCCCACTGAAATATCTTACCATTGGTTATCGTAGAATGAAGTGGAATTGCCATAGCTGAAAATGAGGATATAAACTTCCTCAAATGTTGGGTGGGAACACTAACAAAACTCCTAATCTCAATGGCATTGGTAGGAGTGGTACACATAAAGATTACCATTATATTTGTAGGATCAATCTTCAACTCTCCTCCACCAACAATGTTTCCCAACTACATCATACAGTACCAACCAAACTCTCACTTCCTTTTTGTTAGTAGCTAATTTTTTCATAGTTTCTCCGACCCCTTATTTATATGTGTAATGTCCATTGGCCTCCCCGCAAGTAGAACTGAAGATTAATATTTCATATAAATATTCTATGACAAATGAGTATATGAATGGATGCAACACACCATTCATCAAATACATAAAATTAGCTAGTCAATTACTATTTTAAGGCACGCCTAACCATTCATACAAACCTTGCCTTGTTTTGAATGCAATCTTCCAAGTGTCTTCTTCCTTGATCCAAACTTGATGTTTCAAATCCATCTTAATTAAGCACCTTGCATATTGTTGCAATTGATCCAATAAGTCACTGGTATTTTGCAAGGAGTATCAATTCTTAAGAGTGATCTTGTTGAGATCTGTGTAGTCTATGCACATTCTACAAGTCTTATCACTTTTTGTTATTAAAATAATAGGGGAATCATGTGGTGAGGTACTTGGTCTTATGTCTTTGTTGATGGGTCCAAATGGACTGTCAAGCAGGTAAGGAAAAATGCCCGATGGCAGGTCCTAATTAGACCATCTCTCGTTTGGTATGGCAAGGTCTGACCAATATGTGGGCTTGGTTGCCACTCAAGGGTTTTCAATTACAAACTTGAGGACAAATTGTCCTCCAAAAAATTATAATTAAAATTGAATTTACCTATTTAAGATTGAATTAAAACTATTTATTCTAATATAATCATATCTTATCCTAATCGGGATCAATTATAACAAGATAAACACATTGTAAAATAATATCATTGACTTTATAAATAGTGAATGGCAATCGATAATATGTTGAAGCAATAAATTTACAAGTTAACTCACAAATAGTTGTAGAATAGACCTGTAACATTTACTAGAAACCATAAAAGCATAAGCATCTCAAATAATATTCACATAAATATTTCATTTGATAATCATTCAAGAAACCTATATAGCAAAAGCATATACAAAATAGTCTCATACACACTTGCAAACATTCATGATTCCAGAATTTCCTTCTGCTCTTTATTTTCTCATAAATAATAGCATCATCTGGTAATACAATGGGAAACGTCCCTCTATATTCGATGGATATATCTTTTATAAAACAAGAGAGTATATTTACATTTTGTAACTTTCATCATTTTAGATGATAGTTACACCTCATTGTTTCAACTAATCCTATTCTATATACAATTTGGATTCCATGAATAAATATACATTATACAAAAAAATATGAGGCTCTCTTTGAGGGTAAGTCTTCTACATAAGTCATCCATGAATGGTATACTTTGGTGATGTCTTCTATATTTATTAACTTCATCTTTTCAATTTCCATATTTCCATCACACACTCCATCTGTAACTTCCCTTTTTATGTCCCTGTGGATTTTGTTTACAAACCCATTTGCAACTGCATTTTATTTGATTGGTTGTATTAAATATTTACTCAATATGTCTTTCTTAACCTCATTTATCTGCTCAACAACTTTCTTATTGATGTCTATGTTGTTTTCCACCTCTTCTATTCTCAATTTGTTTGGTTATGTTTGAGCAAGCTCCTCATTTATTGGCATGTGGAATTGCTCTAGTAGCTCATCTGCATAATTCCACATCCCGGAACATGATTTATTGGATAGGATGATGGTTTCCTTAGCATATTGACATAAATATTTCCAACCATCCATCAACATTTGAGTCTTTCTATGTTCCTTCTTGGTGAATCTGAATAGATTTGCAGGGGTCTCTTCATGTCTTTCTTTCCAATAAATGATTTTTTCAAATGCATGATCTCTCTTTGTGTACTAGCCTTTTATTTCATCTCATTGATCAGATAGACTAATGATATCATCCTGATAATCTTGGATCACATTCAGCTAGGTAAACAAGATTTGTTTTGCTTCTCTTAGCTCTTCATTGGCCCGACTAGCTTCTTCTTTTACATTATCCAGTGCATGTACTCCATGTTGGCTTTCTTTCAATTATATCTCCAGTTTCCGGATCTTTATTCCATACTCAATAACCTTTATCTTTATTTGTTCAAAAATATGAATTTCTCCCTGATGCTCAACTTTATTATTTCTATCTCTTTTGAATGTTTTGTTTTTAGGGTTTCTAATAGTTCCCTGTGCAGTTGTTCAACCTCATTGATTTGCTACGTAAATCATCCTCCAAATGATATTTCTGGAACTTTAGTTTCTCTTCCAACTTTTCTACATTTTTCATATAGAGATCTAATGTAACACTTAATTGACAGACATAGACTGAATTTCCCCCCTACAAATGCACTCAAGGATGAAGCATTATATAGGGAATTGACTTGAGGATCTGGTCCCAATTTCCATGAAATTGCCTTGTTAAAAGATCCTTTGTTGGGAGGGTCTTCACCTCTTTTCCTTTTGGTTGACCTTTTCTTAATTCCTCTCTTTGAGTTTCTATCATAGTGTTCACCTACAACTACCACAACATCATATAAATATATCAATTGAGAATAGTATGAAATTTCCTGGTATTGTGCTCAAAGGGGTAAGACATTGATAGGTGTATTCACCAGTGTAATCCCTTTTGTAGAGCTAGGGCTTGTCTCTTTGTTTTTATACTCATCCATCTTTCTATTATTTTATCTTTCTTCTTTTGATAATTCCTCTTCCTTCCTCTTTCTTTCTTCTTCCTTTTTCCTTTTCTCTTCTTATTTGTCTTTTTTCTTTTGTTCTGCTTCGACAGCTTCTTAGATTGCTTCCTCCTTTTTCTTCTACTCTAACTTTGTTATTTTCTTATCTTATTGCATTTTATTCTTATCTTCTTCCTCTTCCTTCATTTTTTTGATTTCCTCCTCTTATTTAGCTTCTTCTTGTTTTTGTTTCTCCCTTTGCTTGAACCTTTTTTTTTCCTCCATATCCTTCTTATACCTTTCTTCTTCTTTGGTTTCCACTACTTTATTTATTTCCTCTTATTTATCCTTTTCTTTTGCCATCAATAGTTCCCACTATTCTTTGGTTTTCTTCCTTGTTTCTTCTTCCTCTCTATGTAATTTTAATTTTCCTCATTCATCCTAAATCATGTTTAATACCTCTTCAAAGAATAGGGATCCCTTGAGAATATCCTATGAACCATTGGCATCATGCATAAAAGGGTTTATTAACTCCACATATTTAATGTGATATCTCACAATTCCTTTTAGACCATGTCTCATGTCTCCACATGTGCATAAACATAATTATTTCAGAACTAAAACATATTTTCTAGCATAAGGGGCATTCAATAGAATGAACCTTCCCACTTTGATGGGGAACCTGGGCCAAATTCTATTAGAGCTTGTAGCTAGAAAAAAAGTTATCCCTTCCTCTATTATCTAATAGGAAATCTATGTGCCCAGTAGTTTGTCAGGTACATAATTAGGAAGAACATGTGGGGTATGTGTACAACCAAATACTCTGATATAGATATAATGTTTTACCATATATCAGTCCCTTACATCTTGAAGGGATTCAATAACTCCTTGAAATAACCTATGATGATGGTGGTTGAATATGATAGAAAAAAAGGGTGCCATGAAATGGTCACAAATATCATATAGATACTTCTTGTAATTCATGTCCCACAACTCAGAGCAATATATATGGATAGGAGGTAGGTTAGGATTCCAGTCCCACCCCATAGTAGAAAAAATTATGAAAGAACAAACAACATGTATCAAATATGAGGACATTTAAAAACCTAGCTTTTTCAATCCTTGGGCCTCTTTGGTATTTTTGAAAATGTTGAATGCAAGGATCTGCACCTAGTTGAAGATGTATCTCACTTCAGCCACATAGTATGTCATTGGCATCCATTCCAACTTAAAATATTTGTAGGTTTCCTCACTGTACAACCTGTAGATCATTGATACCAACAACTTGTATGGCTTATTGAAATATTTTATTGGATACGACCTGTTGTCCTTCTAAGCAAATTATTTGTCTTCACTCCACCATTGTTCAACTAACTCAATCATGTTGGGGTGGTCCTCTCCGAATTTTTCTAGGGATGAATTATTCAGGTAGACATTAGGCTCTTGCAGATGATATCTGGCATGAATGTCGTCTAACTTTAATGAGGCTATAGGGTCTCCAAACTCATTAATCATTATGGTCGTATCTTCATCTAAGTGGGAGAATACCCATCTCATAGAATCATTATAAGGGAAGATCACAAGTCGTGCAACAAAAACATATATTCCACTCTTTTTTATATTTCAATATACAACTAGATCTTCTCCTCCATGGGAAAATATTCATTGTTGAATATTTTTTATATATCATTCCATGTTGGAAACTCCTCCATCCTGTTGAAATAGTTTGTATTAGGTAAGAAAATTTTATCTGGACTTTTTTCTGGAGCGGCAACATTTGTTGTGGTCGTTTTTCCCCTTCATGTTTGAGCTCTTGATATACTGTTTTTTTGAATTCGTGAACAATACATAGAAAGAATAAGTATTTCAGATCAGTATAAGAAAAAGAAAAGAATTTTGCAATTTAACTGTGATCATACTTGTAAGCTTCACAATGTATCACTGTAAATCTCTATTAGCTAGGAAATCCTTTCCAAAGAGCTCTTTTATGCTTGATTATTTGAACAATGAGCATTATGGATTTCAAATTAGGTTTTAATGTCTAATCTTGGCCTGTGGATTCTATAATCAATGAAAAAGGCCCTAACCTGTAACATGTGTGAAATGTGCAACTCCATTAATGTCATTGGATGAAATCATTCGAAAGAATGTTGCCAGGTGAAATATTTCGGAGAGATGTGCAATCAGAAAGACTTATATTGGGAAAAATCTTCCTAAATATGTTTTTTGAAAGAGTGTTATTGGAAGGGTTTCTTCAAAAAGGTGTATTCAGAAACAATGTACTTGGGAGGTCTCATTTGGAAAGATCCCCATCAGAAAGAGACCAAGTAATTAGTTGATGATACAATCCGATATAGATTCCCCGAAGGAATATTCGAGGTTCGGTATTGGGAAGCATGTTGACGTGTGCATAGTAAAGGGAAAGACATATACTTGGTACATGTTTTTTCGTTCATAAACCTTTGCAACTAACCTTTAGGGTATTATAATATTAACATAAAAAAGGTAAGACCATGGAGATATTTTAAAAGGTTAAATTAATCATTAGAAAACATTACGATATAGTCTATTGGAAGGAAAACTCTTCAGGAAGAGCTGGTTGGAAGGAACACAAGAAAATTTCTCATTAGGAAACCTGAAAGAGCATTGCCAAATAAATATTTGAGGTAGGGTCTTGGGAAGCATGTTAAGACAAGACTAACAAAGGTAAAGAGTGATTAAAACTTAGAAAAATAATATAAAGGTTTATCGAATCCGAACACAAACCACAACCTTTTGAGAAATAAAATATGACCTTTAATATTTATTCTTCGAGAGAAAATAAGAAGAGAAATTATCACTATAATATCTCATGAAAAGGATTTTTGGAGGACTTTTATTGGAAGTGATTTGTCAGGAAATATTTAGGCCTTTTGACATTCTGAAAAGAGAAGTCTGAATAAGGGCATTCGATAGGATTTCAAGAGAGGCCCTTTTCGGAAGGAAGCATTATTCACATTCTTTTGTCATTTTGATGGGAGAGAACCCGAGGATGATATTATGGTAGTCTTTCGGACTTCAGGTTTCAAAAATTTCATGTGATCGTGATAAAATAAATTTCCCATGGCACATATCTGATAAATCAGACCCGATTAGGCTTTCCGACATGTATGAATTGGAAGAATCTATGCATAAGATTAGAGTTATAAAAGAGATTTAAGGGGAATCCAAAAATAAATAATACGTCGAAATATGATCATAGATAGAGAAATAAAAGGTGGTTTTCAAACAAACGAGGATTGAAGACCAGAATTTTGAGAGGCCGAGAGGGTACAAAAATGGATGTTTCCTCTCAATATCTTACAATATTACCCAGACTTGATGAACAACTTGTTGATACTGAGAGGGGGGTGAATCAGTATCAAGTACAATTTAAAACCTTTTTCAACTTATACTTAAACCATTCAACTATATCCAATGAGCAATGAAAAATAGTATAAAAGTTACATCGATACACCATAATACACCATGCACAATATATGAGAAATAATCAATAGTTTTTTTTTCAAGGAAAGTAAGGACTTCCAAAGGTAGCTACAGCTTCCAAATGTAAAGGGAGGAATAAACCTCCAATAGGAAGATGCAATCCTCCAATATCAAGAGAGATTTGAACTCTCCATCCTTGCCCCTTCCTTCCACCCAAGAATATATGAGAGATAATAAAACTTTACATTAAATCATCACCATCAACCAATCATTACATAGAACCTGATAATGCTTCCTGAGACTTCTTCAATTTCTGCAATTCTTCAATTCTTAGAGTACTCTGATCCTGTAGATAATATTATTCAATGTATTATTTAAACTCCAATTTTCACTCCTTAAATCCTCCCCAAAAAGAGGTTATAGAAAGAATGGTAGACTTTATTCAATTCTAGTCTATTCAGGAGAGTGAACTTTCACAGAATGCCATGCGCTCAATAATTAACATCCGATTCTAAAACTTGCACACAAGAAACTACAGTTTGTAATATTTCCAATGAAATTTTTCCCACTTCATTTGGATTCTCGATGAAGAAGTTATGACTGTTTGAACACTTGTTTATTGACTAGCTTCAGGACTGGTCACAAACCCTATCTTCCACAGAGTGTATCTCCCTAATTATAGAAAATCAAGATCTGAAATTTTTACCAGAGGTACCTTGATATGTCTTCTCAATATCATAGCGATTTCACCATCTGAATCGTTCTAGAAAACAAGTTATAGCAAAAA
>SNQJ01S0041019.1:90782-104132 GCA_010110895.2 Picea sitchensis
CATCTGAATCGTTCTAGAAAACAAGTTATAGCAAAAATGGTAAGATGACCTGAAAATAACATACCTTAGAACACATCACCAAAAGACTTCATCCTCCCTTGAAATCCGGCCTTCTTTACTTCTTATTTCCTCTGAAATTAGACTTGTATCAAATGAATGTATAATGATGTTTATTTATACCATTTATGTCACTTCATTTTAACATTAGGGCCGACCTGACACTTTCTTATTTTGTAATTCTTTTCTTTAATTATCTTCAGGGCCTACATATACTTCCTTCTTCAATTCACTTTGCCATATTCAAAAATTCATTTCTCCTCAACCATGAGGATCCATGTGACGTGCCACATACCACCGAAAACAACATGATGTATACTATCCATTCATGGGTGTTGTATATGCATGTGCATTGTCCTTCATGTCCAAATACCTTTATCAATCTTGCGGTCCAAAACCCATGACTAGGGTTGGCATCAATGACAACAACCAATCTTCCAACACAAATCTTATGCCTCATAATTCATTTAGAATTTTAGTAAGGGGAGTTCATTCAATTTCTTCTTAAATAGAAGAAATTAATGAGAGTTGTTGTAGCCACAACAAATGGTGATTCACTAGGAAGAATCAGTTATATATTTCCTTGAAATTTAAAAGGTCACATTGGGATATTGAGAGTTAAGTTTTCAAGAAACTGTGCCTCTCAATTGTGTCATGGGTTCCACATCAACAAGTTTTCTTTCTGAAAAAATATTGGTAGGTAATGGGAGCTTCTAGATTTCCTTCCAAGTATTCTCTGCAAGCCTACATATGAGGTTAAGTAAATAGGATTGTAATTGCATATAATCCTTGTTGGTGTATGAAACCACACATATACCTTATGTAATTGACAATAGGTTGATATTTTTTCCTCGTCTCTCTTCTTCAAGAATTGCTTCACTGCTAGTGAGCATCCATAGAACCAATGAGTTTACTTTTACTTATACCTCCCACACAATTAATGGTTATTTTCAATTTCCTTATGATTCTTATGTATTATTCACCCTTATAGATTTGTGTGTAATTTTTTCTTGTGAAAATAGGGTGTGAAATAAGTGGGGTGATACGAGAGTTGCATAGATATGCATGTCTTGTCAAAACTTATAGTCCTCACGGGTCCACCTTAAAAATATATAGTAGGGTTAGAATTTAATATGTAGTGAGTGGAGCTCACAAATAATACTCAAAAAGACACCTATAAGCTCCCATCCTATATGCATGTAATTTATAAAATTCATTGTGAGAGTAACACCATGAAAAGGAGGATACCACAATTACATACAAATTTTGCATTGTATTTTCTCCAATGCATAACATAAGAATTTTATTAGGATTGAAAGGATTTTTTGATGCCCAGGTCTCCATTACTTGACCTTGACACCCCTATACTTATCCATATACACAGATTATATTCTCCAACTCTGGGTATCTTTGAGACAGTTCCTCAGAGAAAATATTACCTCCATATTACATATAATATAATATATTTCTTCCAACATACATTCCGAATCAACATGGATGAAAATGAGGTAAAACAAGGCAGCCAATTCAAAATATGGTTAGAAGGCATAAAACAGTCAAAAAATAAAATTGTACAATTGCAATTAAAAGAAAACTAGAATTTCCAAAAAGAAAACAATTAAGAAAGGAAACATAATATATACATGACTACATCACCTGAGGTGATTATGAAAAATACCTTTTGAGGATTTGTCCATTGAGAGGGAGTTCCTCAACCTCCCCTTCAAAATGTTTGATTTTAAAAGTCCCAAACCCAATTGTTTCATGAAATCGGTATGGAGCAAGCTAGAGCTGCTAAAACTTAGTATGTTTCCCTTTGATTTCATTTGCTTTGTCCCACTTGAGAACTAAGTCTCCAACTTGAAAATCATTTTTGTTGGCAAACATTTTATCGAACCAACATTTTACCAACTCTTGGTGTTGCTCTAATTTTCTTCTATCTTGTTTTGTTTCTTTTTCCAGTTTGAGAAAAGTATTCATTCTATGTTGCATGATTGGACAATTTTCCTCCTGGATATATTGGGATAATTTTATGGAAGGTAGGAAAATGTGAGTAGGTAGAATGGCCCCTTGTCCATATACCAACAAGAAAAGAGAGTTCCCTAAGGATGCTTTAGGTGTCACCCTATCATCCCACATAGAATTTGGTAAAGCTATATGTAAACTTCTCTGATGGTCAGTTATAGTTTTCTTAAGGATTATTATCATATTTTTATTAGTAGATTCTGCCAGACCGTTTCCCTGGGGGTAATAATTGGCAACATGTTTTATTTTTATATTATTCTCAAGAGAATACTCAGTCAATTTTAATGATGAAAAGTATTTTGGATTATCAAATACCAAAGATCGAGGAACACCAAATATGGTAACTATGTTTGACTCAAAGAAATAAATCACCTAGTTTTCATTTACCACTTTTAGAGGTATTTCTTATGTTGAGTGTGTAAATTAATAAGTAGCAGTAATAATATGCTTGTGAAGCTTATATGAATTGGGATTGATTTCCCTAATTATATCCAAACCCCACTGTTATCACTGGAATTTTGTCTGCAAAAGGTTACAGGAATCCAACATCTTCAAAACACCCATTAGTTCATCCATGGCCCAGAAAATGCATTTCCAGAGGGCACAAAACTATACAATTGGTTAAAAAATCAACATGCGCTAAGGATACAAAGGCAGCGCGCACACGTGCAACAGTCGAATAACGCCGGAAAAGAGCATATGCACCCGATGTGCAACTGTGGACACAAAAATCCGCGCACACCTCAAAATGACACATTTATGATTTTGGTCGACCTTCCACCCACTTTTGGTTCATCTCCCAAGTCGATTTGACACCCAAATCTGAGCTAAATCTGAGTGGGGGGGTGGTCAAAGACCCAAGGGTGCCCTAAAGAGCCCCTTGTTCACACTAAAGACTAGTTGAATAATGCCTCAAAGCTTTTCTATAAAAAGAGGCCATGGGTGCACTATATTTTCAAGGAATTCATTTGTACTGTTATGCTGCCTATATTCTCTTGGAGAATCCTCTTTTTTCACCAAGAGAATACAAGCACCATTTCATTTGGCCATTCACATCACCTCTTGAGTGAATGGGTTTTGGATTTCTTCACCATTTCCTTTTAGTTTCCTAATTGTAAGAAGAACTCAATCATTGGGGGTTCAAGAGCCCTCTCTTGGAGGAAGAGGGGACCCATAGTATTCCTTTCTCTTTGGTGTTTTCCCACTAATACAACTTATCCATTGGTAGCATGCATGTTGTTTAATTTGTGTTCTATTTCTCCTATACACTCTAGTTTAGTTTCTTTTATTGTTATTAGCTTTAGTCCTTTGTTTATTTCTTATGCTAGATGTTTCTAACTCTTTCATTCACTGTTGTCTTGTCCATCTAACCCAACTAGACTTGTAAGCCTCCGTATTTTGCTCATTTAGGTGACGAAAGGGACGCAACAGATTGGAAACTCCACTGGGGAATGGTATCAATTTCCCCCCCATTTGGTTTGTTTGAGCACTTCATTTTGGTTTGTTTAACTTGCAGGAAACATAACCGGCCCAGGCCTTCCTGCAAGAAGCTAAATTAAGAGTTGAGTTGAGAGAATTTCATCCGAAATTTCTTTCACGACCATGTAACAAAAAGTGCGCAGGTTTTTTAACCCACAGTCGTGTCTTCCAAGCACGTCCTCCAAACCCACTATGTTTCTCAGCGTACTGCGCCAAAAGGTTGTTTTTTGTTTGCACATTGGTGCCCAATGCCTCTGTCTACTCTACGACCTGTGCATCTATCCAAAAAATCATACATTGTAAGGGTTTTTGTGATTTGTTGGAGGCCCATAGCCTTCTTAAGTTTGATTCTATGCAGATTGTAATATGCACCACACTTATATTCCCTCTCCACATGAAGGGTTAGTCAAAACATAGGCACTTAGGGGGGTTAAAATCCATATTTATCCTCTTTTTGTTTTCATTTTTGCCACATGGATGGCTTGCTTTGATTAAAGATAAGTTGGAATCATTCTACATCACAAATATAACTACTTGCATTGGGACCAGAAAGGGAACATCAATCTTTGAGTATGCTCTTCTCTCGTGCTACAAAGAGATCTTGAGAATCAGAAAAACGATTGAGGGAAAATTTCATCTGCCTTAAAGACAAAATCTTTAGGAGAGGACATCATCCCCCTTGGGAATCCTCTTAGTTTTATTTTCAAACACATCTTAAATTTGTAAGGGCCCATACATGCCCACATGCTACAAAGATAGGATAGTTTTCAAATTTACTTTCTTAGACTACATCACTTGGGAATTTTAAAGGTTTTGTAACGGGCCCATACATGCCCACATGTCCACAATCTAGGATAGTTTTTTAAGATTTCTTAGAATAAATCACACTAGGGAGTTAAAGTATTGGTAAGGAACCATATGTCCACATGCTAGTTCTCTAGGGACTTTAAAATTCCGCAAGGTTGTACCAATGGCATTTAGTAAATTAGGTAATCAAGACTTGTAAGGACCACACGAAGTCCACATGCAGCAAGGTGACACCTAACTTATTAAAAATTCGGCACACTTTCACTTGTTCACACACAAAGTCACCACTCACTCATATAGTTTTCATCTTAAACTGTGGAGGTTGAAGTAAGTTTCCTCCAAAGGGATTCTGAAGCACCCCACCCTTTTCTTGACGAAACTATCCACTCCCACTTAATTTCAACGAGATTGGTTCACACCCCCAATCTCTCAAACAACCACATCTAATTTTTTTATAAAAACTCACTAAGTTTTCCTTCACAGAAGGTGCCAAAAGAAATTTTTTAGTCTAGGTAGGATCTCAGGGATAGGCATCCAAAAAAATCCTCGTTATATGGTTCTCACATCTTCAAACAATAGAATTAGTTATCAAATAGGGAACTTTAAATCCTCCAAGTCAAGTGTTCCTACACCATTAGGCAAGGAGATACCAGTGAAGGGTTGAAGGCCGAGGTCCGGTTGTTCTGTGCATCCCCCCTTGAGGCACCCACCTCTTGGATAGGATCCAGCCCGTGACCCATTTCTTAGGCCAAAAATCTAAATGCCACACTTTGACTGAGGTACCTAGTGACCAAATTTTAGGACATCTACCTAGGTGGCAGTTGTGGGCTACAATTGCACCTTGATCAGATTTTGTGTGGTTATTGGGAAATATCGCCAGCTATTTTGGGATATGCACCCTCTACCCCTCATTATAATTGATTACTTCATCCTTCACTGGTTTCTCTTCCAGTGGCTTCATACCCCACTATTGAGTGCTATTAGAGGGTCCAGTGCTATTTGAGAGGAAGGACGTTATGTCTTTTAGGACATGAGCATTTGTTTTATTTCTTCTCTGATGCGGAGAAAAACCACCTGCCCACATGTATGCTTATTTATCAATTGATTTATGTATGATTCTCTTGTGATTACATATGATTGTGAGATATATTGTGAAGGTCCAAAAAATCATAAACAAAGACTCTTTTTCATTTATTTCTCTCATCACCATTTACACACATCCACTTTGCTAGTTAGACATCATAGGGGACCCACAAAATCCCCATTGTTCCAGATGCTTGCTAAATCTCCCTCCCATTCTAGGGGGAGTTCCTAGTCTTGCCAACTCATCGGCTCCACCTTCTCACACTCCTGTGAGTGCTACTGTATTGGGATCCTCTTTGCTCGGTTCCACTTTACTTGGGTCCACTTCCCAAGGTCAACCATCCACCCACATTCCTTTACAAGGAAGAGGGGGGCACACTTCTTCCCCAGGAGGAAGTACAACCCCACCTAGCCCCTCTCACGGGTCAGGGACACACAACACTCACACCATGGCTAGAACAAACCATCTTCAGGGGTCAGGCACACAAAACATTCCCACCATGACATGAATTAATCCTCCACCACAACCCCAGATTCCATAATTGGCTTCCCTCAACATATTGGATATGACTAAGCTCACCAATGATCCTATATTGCACGACCCCACATGGCCCGCAATGCCTACCAAACTCCCTTCAGACATTCCCAAGTTTGAAGGAAAAGCGGGAGACGACTCGGCCAACCATATTATGACCTTCCACTTATGGTGTTCTTCAAACAACATCATGGATGACTCCATCCGCTTGAGATTATTTCAACGCACTCTCACTGGCCCATTAGCCAAGTGGTATGTAAAAGAAAAATATGGGTCCCATGTGACCTTTGAGTCTTTAGCCAAAGCATTTTTTACCTTCCTTCAACTATCAAGCCATCATGACAATGGTCTCGAACTACTCTCAGAGTTTAAACAAACCTCTTCTACACACATCGTTGACCACATTCACGAATGGCGTTAGCGACGTAGTCTATATAAAGCAGAAGCCACCAAGCAATAATGCCTTAATTGGTTTCTCAAATCACTTGCTTCCCTTCTTGCTAAGGATGTGGCCACCACCTTCCCCCCGTCAGAAGAAGAATCTATCAGCAAGGCTCAATAGCTAGAGCTCATTTATTCACAGTCAGGATACTTATATACGGTACTACTTGATGCCCTGAGACTCGTGCCATTTGGCCAAGACAAACCCAAGATGTCTCACTCCGTGGATGGATTGATTGGTACTACTACACACCACAATTCACACCTCCAACAAACACCTATGTATGGAACACCTCAATATCTGTCGGTATATGGAGGACCCCCTTATTATCCTCCTCCCCCTTATCAACAACCATATCTTGTTTCCCTCCCTCCACCCATAAGTGGACCCCCCCATGACACCCCCAGTACGCCCACCATCCCAACCAAGTTCTGGTACCCCCTCTACATCTACTTACACCCTAAGCACTAATGAAAGTGTTTCGCCTTCCTATGTACCTTACGGATCATTACCCCAAAATAATCCATACTTTCCATTTCTTGGCCCTCCACAACCCATGGCTCCACCACCAGGACACCCACACACTGGGGTTAATTTTTTTCAGCCCTCTCTCGTTCATCGATATCAAAATTTTGAACAACTGAATACGGAAAATACGACCCATCAGTTGAATAATGCTAAAAAGAAAGGAAAAAAATGAAACAATAATAACCCAAGACCAGGAGGGAACCAAAACCACCCCCAACAGAACCAACCTGTTGAGGGCAACCAGAATTAGGGAAACCAGAACCCCCAAGGGGGAAACAACAAAAAACGCCAAGGGAAGAACAACAAAAATATTCAGACAAACTTCCCTTGTGCCCTTTGCGGTGAGTATGGCCATTATACTCACCATTTCCCTCAAATTGTTGACTTTAAATGGATGAAAGAATCTAGAAATAGACCACATGCCCCAGCACCGCCTGCTCCCCAAGAGGCCCCACAACAATATGTGTAGCAACCCCCCTCCCCCCCCAGTTTTTCTACAAAACCCCATCCCCCACCAAGGGGTAATGAACACCCAACAGGACATGCATCCGTCCCCACCCCAGATAGGGTAGTATGCAAACCCAGGCACTCCTACAAATCGCATTATCCTCCTCACTAGTGAGGAAGAAGTCATTCTACAAATGTGTAGTCGTCAATACAGTGCACCCCCTGACTCCGCTCCCACTACCTCAAAAGCATCCCCAGTCACAACTGGCCCACCTTTGATGATTCCTCTCCCTAATACTGAACCACCCCTTTGTATTCCTCGCATCCCACTATGAAGGAATGTCAACAACCCTCAGGCTAGGGTAGCACAAAATTACAGTCTGCTCGATGACTTGGCACAATCTCCTTCTGCCATGTCAGTTTTAGAAGTCCTTCAAACTTGTCCTACCCAATAGAAGTTGTTACTTTCCGCCCTGGGGGAAATTGACCCTGTTGATACTCACCTCATCACCTTTGATTTTGATAATGGGGAACCCCGTCTCCCTGCTTTGGTCGCTTTCCAAATACCGGTTAAAATCTGGAACATCACAGTTCACCGCTACATCATTGATGAAGGTGGATCCACATGCATCATGTCCAAAATGGTATGGTAGAAACTGGGTTCCCCCAAGATCATCCCATCAGCCATCACTCTAAGATCTTATGATGGACTACCATCCTCTCTTGAAGGGCTCTTTCAAAATGTCCTAGTTGAACTCGGGGGAAAAACTATCCTCATTGATATTGAAGTTATCAACGCTCCACTCGACTACAACATATTGTTTGGGCATAGCTACATGTATGAAATGAAGGTTGTGGCCTCTTCTGTGTTTTGTACAATTATGTTCCCCCATAACGGGAAGATCGTCACTATCGACCAAGTGTCACATTACGAGCCCAACCCTTCCTCCAACAACAATAATATCCTACCTTTTGTCCATACTAATCCCGATACCTACCCACTCATCGACATGGGGCCCAAAATTTTCAAAGACCCATCCTTGCTAGGGACATACCATGGAGCACCTCTACTCATACATCCCTCAACATAAGTATGTGTCATCTCATCCAATGGAACAAAAATTGGAGATACCCTTCCTCCCATAGAGGCTTCATTACTATCTGATGTTCCACTAGTTGCAGAGCTCCTTCCTCAGGCATCCCTTGAGAACCCTCTAGCTGCCCTTGTTCCTGATTACACACTCCCCTAGGGCCACATGCTGGTTTGGGAGACTGCCCCCCTAGGCCATCACTCAAATCCCCTTCTTTTACCCCCCAACGGGTGTACAAGATTTCTAGGTAACTGCAACGCTTACCCTTCCCAATATGGTATTGGCAATTCCAGTATGGTATCTACATCCACCTAAGATGGTCCCTCAACCATCCCTTCCTCCCCAAATAGAAGGAATCCTGATGCAGATTCCCATACTTACTCCCACCACACCACCCACAACCCCACTCACTAGCACCACTGCTACAGTTGGGGGCAGATGAAAGATGAAAGAGCTCACCGCTCCACTTCCGCCACTACACTATGCGAGAAATATGGACACCCCACCAATAAGTGTTCATCTCTCCTTGAGTTTCACAATTCAATCCAACCCCCTCAAGCAATGACACCGCCCTTCGCTTCATCTAGTTCACCTAATGCTACCATACACCCTCTATAGGAGGTAAAGGCTTGCAGACCAAATTCGCATGTGCCATTTGTTCAGAATACGACCATTACACCCACCATTGCTCCGTGCTACCTCACTTACGGCAGACGCTAGCAGTCGTACACCAGAATTTTCAACAAGAACCTTTCCTATCTGCATCATCTACCACACATGTCACTAACATCCACTATGTCACGACCTCCATCAACAAAAGGATGAGATTTCCTTTCTCTCTCTGTGAATCACTAGACCATTTCACCTACCATTGTCCCATGATTATTGAATACAGGTGTCGCCAAATGGCCCTTATTCAAAATCCTACTCCCCCCCCACTGCCATCAGAACCAGTCATTACCTTGAATCCATCACCTGATGTTGTTCATATCTTCTCCCCTGAACTTGAGGCACTCCCGACTCCCCCATGGTTCCTAGATAGTTTATATGAGGATTTTCCCCCAAATCCCCCTAATTCTCCAATTCATTTCCCCACGAAAATTTTATGCCCGACTACCATTTTCAACCCACAGTATCTCCATATTTGGTTTATGTCAAGCGAACCCACGCCACCCCCTTGTGTCATTCCCCCTACATCTTCACCATAAGCTAACCACACAATGAAAATCACCGAAATTATTTCCCTAGATCCACTATATTCTCGCCAGTTCCACTGCGACGAAGACATCCTCAAGGAATTAACTTCCTCCGATTTCCCATGGGATCCACTCCATCACAAAGCACTCTTTCTTTCACAAGAAGCCTTTGCGCCTCCCAAACAAGGCCCCATATATGCAACAAAACCAAATATTTTCTCCCCTCAGGGAATATAGATTGGTTCAATAACCCTATCCCTGCCCTCGACACTTTTGAAGAAGGCAATATGGCCAACATTTCCCCCACTATCAAAATTGATATTTCCATCAAACTTGGCATCATAGAAGAAATTACCATCGGCGTCGCATTTTCTCCTAAATAACTCATCGCTTACAAAGCTCTCTTCCATGAGTACCAGGACATTTTGGCCTGATCATACACAGAGATGCCTGGCCTTTATTCCTTTATTGTCGAACATCGTATAGACACATGGCCCGATATCACACCTATATGACAAAAGCAGCGTCCATTACACCCATCCAAAGCGGTAGCCATCAAAGCCGAGATTGACAAATTACGCACTGCAAGGTTCATATACCCCATCACATATACGTCATGGGTCTCCAACCCCGTCCCCGTTAACAAAAAACAGGGCACTATTCGTGTATGTATGGACTTTCGCAATCTCAATCATGCTTGTCCCAAAGACAATTTTCCAACACCCTTTATCGACCAAATTATCAATGATTTTTCTGGCCATGAAGCTTTGTCCTTCATGGATGGTTTCTCTGGCTACAACCAAATTCAATTCCACCCAGTCGATCAATACAAAACCACATTCACTATCCCTTGGGGTACGTTTGCATATCGTGTCATGCCTTTCGGCCTCAAGAATGTTGGAGCCACTTTTCAACATGCCATGACATACATTTTTCATGATTTGGCTCAAATCATTCTCGCCTACTTGGACGATCTCACAGCTCGATCCAAGAAACACCCTCAACACCTTGATGACTTACGCATTGTATTTCACAGGTGTCGTCAGTACAATATTCGCTTGAATCCCCTCAATTGTGTATTTTGCATCACCAATGGATGCCTACTTGGGTTCATCGTGTCCCAACATGAAATCACAGTAGACCCCCTCAAGGTCCAAGACATCACGGAAATTCCACCCCCCCCCACCGAAATTTACACCAGCTGCAAATTTTACAAGGAAAAGCTAGCTTTTTATGCCGCTTTGTCCCTGATTATGCCACTTGGGCACAAGGTTCCCTTTGCCTCTTACATCATGATATCCCATTCCATTTGGATGAACATTCCCAATATGCTTTTTATGATCTCAAAGCATCCCTCTCCAATGCCCCATTGATTAGTCCACCGGACTATGACCGCAACTATATCCTCTACTTATCGGCTTTAGCCTTCTCCATAGCAGGAGGTCTTTTCCAATTAATGGATGATGACTGGGAGCATGTTATCTATTATGTTAGTAAAAACCTTTCAGGTCCACCCTTGAAATACAATCACGAAGAGAAACTTGCCCTTGCAGTTGTCCTCGTAGTCCAGAAACTACGCCATTACATCTTGCTTTGAACTACCAAGGTCGTAGTCGATTCCAACCCAATGCAGTACTTTCTCAATCGCCGACAAATTAATGAAAAATTTGCCCGATGGATCGTCATCCTTCAGGAGTACAACCTCGAATTTTCAACACCTAAGAGCAAGAAATCCTTTGTACTTTCTGAACTCATTATGACATTTCCTTCCGATACTACTAGTACTCCCGTCAATACCAACTTCCCCGATGAACATCTCTTTTACATCCCCTTAGATGATCCTTGGTAAGGTGATCTCCTCGTCTACCTCCGAAAACAGAAGTTCGGCAACCACCTCTCTCGGGACGATCGTTGACGTATTCTCCACCAAGCCCCTTGCTGCCTCCTTATCGGTGATATCTTATATCGACAAGGGGTCGATACCATACTTCGTCGATGTTTGACCATTGATGAAGTCGATAGAGTCTTGAATGCCTGTCACAATGGCGCATGTGGTGGCCACCTCTCAGGGATGTCCACCACCCATAAAATCATTTGAGCAGGCTATTTTTGGCCCACATTGTTTCACAACTTCATCCACGTTGTGAAGCAATGTGAAAAATGTCAGCTATATGCCAAAAAAGTGAGAGCACCGCCTGCTCTTCTCCACCCAGTCATTACTGTCGACCCATTTTGCAAATGGGGCATAGAATTCATGAATTGCAACCCTCCATCTAGTAATGGACACAAATACATCATCGTGGCAGTCAATTAATTCACCAAATGGGCCAAATCCATCCCCACCTTCAACAACACCACTAACATTGTTGTGCATTTTTTCTTCAACCATGTCATCTCCCACTATGGAGTTCCCCTACAAGTAGCCTTCGATCATGGGAAACACTTCAAGAATGAGATTTTCATTGAACTCTCCTCTAGGTTAGGATTCTTCCACGAGTTCACCTCCCCATACTACCCTCAGTCCAACGGATAGGTAGAGGCAGTCAACAAGGCCCTCAAAACCATGTTGCAGCACATGGTTAGCAAACATAATACCAATTGGCACCATATGTTGTTTTCCGCACTGTGTTCTTATCGCAAGGTAGTTAAAACCACCATTGGTTTCACACCATTTCATCTTGTCCATGGGGTCGAGGCCACTCTCTCCATCGAATGAGAAATCCCCACATTACGCACCGCTATTGAGCTATTACCTGACACTGCTCCAATGGAGCAGCATTTGTTGAACTTAGAGTCGTTGGATGAAGACCGTCGGTCTTCATTATAGAACAATGAGGCAACCAAAAAACAGTCTAAGACCACCTTCGATCGCCATGTCAACCTCCGATCATTCAATGAAGGTGACCTTGTCCTTGCTTACGATATTGCCCATGATACCTTCGACCATGGAAAGTTTCAGTCATTATGGCATGGACCTTACATCATCCAACATTGCCTCACTAAATTCACATACATCCTAGCCTCTCCCGAAGGCCACCCCCTCAAGGAACCCATCAATGGGTCATATTTAAAGAAATTTTATGCCTGAGCGTAGCCATGCTACACTAGGATTTTTCTTTTTGTAGAGTTTTTAGTCTTCTTTTTTCCTTCATATCTTACATCTAATCTATCATTTTTGTTACTAACAGATGCCTCCTCCATCGACCTTCCACATTAGTTACGTCGATGGAGCTATTCGTTGGACACAGAATCTCGCTTCAGTCGCTTGGGCCCTCTATAACCCCTCGCATGAACTGCTCCACTCCAGCGGCATATGCCTCAGCTCAGCTACCAACAACCAAGTTGAATACATAGTCGCCATTGGCCTCCTTGCCGAGGCCAGTAGCCACCATATTCATTACCTTAGTGTCTTACTAGATTCCCAACTCATAGTCCTCCAGCTCAACAATGTGTACCGTATACGTGATCCATGCCTCTTCTGCAAATACCTGCAAGTTAGACTTTTATCTCGACATTTTGATTCAATCACATTCACACATATTCCGAGACAATTTAATCAAATAGCAAATAATATGGCTAAACTAGTATTAGATTGGCATTTATCCCATCAAGTTACCATTACACATGCATAACTCATCACAAGTCTATCACAGCATATAA
>SNQJ01S0041020.1:6748-30025 GCA_010110895.2 Picea sitchensis
GTGGCTCTCATGGTAGTTAAATTGTCTGGTTTTCTCTAGAACTGTTAGAAATTTTTTCTACTTGTTATATACGGTTGGCTGAACTGGTTTCTCCTTATGGAGTAGTTCAGTAATTACAACCGATTGACTCAGTTTATGTACTCTTGATCCTAGCTCTCAGAAGGACTTTTATATATAATACAAAAACTTACTTACAAAAAAAAAAAAAAATGTAGGAAAAAATTATTGAACCTGTGGATTCACTGTAAAGAGCCCCATTTTCGCACCACTTAGACAAAATGTTTTCCTCTAAAAGCTAACTCTAAATTTGCCCACAGTGACGCTCCTGAGTTAATTCCTATAATTTCTCCCACCACACATTACGTTTTTACACTGAAGGTTTTTGATCTCCTAGCCTTATCCTCTTGAGTCCAGTCACTGAGTCATTTGTCATGTGTTTCCTCAGATATACCCCATAGCCCAAGTCTTACTTTCTTGCACCAATATAACCATAAACCATTATATCATAAGTGTTAAATATAGCCATTGTTTTCAAATTCATATCACATGTGGAGACCACGCCACTTCCGAGAGAGCCCTCTCCAAATCCAAAAGGCTAGTTTTGGGTCTCAAAGTTGGTTGAAAAAATTACATTCGTCATCTGTTTATGAGCCGAACAAATTTAGGGAGTGCTAACATTCTGGTGTCGTTGTCGAGAACAAAATTGAATAGATTTTCCCTGGGAGAATGAAAAATTTGTAGCTTGACCCCTAAGGGTAATAGAGGGACATCCATCCATACCAGATGAAATCCTTACCCTGGTTATTCCAGTCCAAACAAACCACTAGCTTGAAGTAGCACACTTCAGGAAACCCGGATCCAAAGACGATTTACACCAGAGCGAATCCTGACCCAAACCCCTTGGAGCCTGTGTACGACCCTGAGAATATTATTCGCAAGGATAGAGAGCAAGCACCAGACCCATTATACTATCTGGAAAGAAGCCTATACTTTCCCAAAGACAGTGCGCAGAGCATTGATGGCATTGAGTTTGACTCATTCTTTGAACAAACTCTATTCTGGTTGAAGTCAGAAAATAGTTTGGACGAGACTATTTTTGACCCAAAGAAATTTTGAGCCCTGTATCAAATAATATCCCTCAAAATATGAATCATCCTAGGGCTATGGCCACCAGATTCGCTCCCCTCATCCTGCATGCCTAATTGCATGACTTGCCTCAAAATTATAGCCAGAGGATTAGGCTCTACGATGTTGAGGGAAATGTTTCCGCTCTGAGTCACTTGGATTGGTTTAATGATTTCATCGACGTGGAGGAGGTGGATTGCACAGATGAAAAAATAAGGTTGTTTGTGCAAAGCCTCTCAGGATATATAAGAAAATGGTTCAAATCCCTCCCACCCTCAAGAATTTGGGAGTTCACCGCATTCGAGACGACGTTCCTAGATAAATGAGGAGAAAAGAAAAACCCTTTGTAGTTGCTGACACAATACAATAACATGAAGAAAGCACTAGAAGAGACGGTGTGGGAATTCTCGGCACACTTTTTGAAAGTGTACAAATCTATCCCTAGAAAAGTCAGGTCACCCCCTAGTGTTGTGCAGTTGCAGTACGTTGATTCCTTCGAAAATGATTTCGCCATGTTGTTAAGAGAAAGAATATCAGTGAATCTAGATACTATAATGAGTAATGTTGTTGAAGTTGAAGTACACATGATGGCTTCAAGAAAATTAAATCCAAGGTAACCAAGGTGACAAGATACACAAGGGAGATTCATAGCCATCGACGTCACGGTCCTCAAACAATAAATTTGACATGGTGATGAAGACCATGGAGAAGTTGATGGAGAGAATGTCCATGGGGAACATACCTGTTTCTCGAGAATAGAACCACCCACCTCCCAGAAATAAAAACCTCGAAAGAGGTCAAATCCCTCAGATTAGACAGAGGGAATAGAAAGAGCAAAGGGATAAATGTGACCAACAAACGAGACCTCCTTTCCAAAATAGGTATGCGGACGAGGATTTCGACCAGACATTCGATGACTAGATGCATTTTTGCGATGACCAAACCCCCCACATGTTTCTGATGAAGAGAGAGCATGATCAGTATATAAGTAGGAATGAATACTTCATGCCATATGTCGACGATGATATGATACTCGAAACAGATGATGCATCTTCTTGAGAGATGAAATATTTTAGTTTAGGGTATCAAAATGCCATCATGAAGCTCTAGAAGAAGTACAACCTCCAGAGAAAAGACTTGCCTACCGAGTTGCAACAAATGAACCCCATAAGGAATCCTTTAGTGGACACTCCTTCCACAAGTTGAATAAGGTCAGACAACGTGACCAACAACGCGACATAGAAATCTAAGTCGAAGGAGGACATCCCCAAGAAAGCCCCGGAGATAGGATGGGAGGCGAGAGGAAAATAAGTAGAGAAAACTTGTCCCCCTTTCAATTTTGAACACAATATGGCCAAAATAGAAATCTCCATCCCGTTCAATGAACTTATTATAAATGGAGAGTATCGAGAACAAATCATTAAAATGTTGAAAATGGGGGGGACCCCCGATAATCTGAATATTCAAGATGATACCCCGACCATCCTTTTTGGTCTATGCATCGAAGAGACAAGTGATACCGAAGACGTCCCTCCTTTATACATTAGTTTGAATATCCATGGCATGAACCTGCATAACGCTATGTTGGATTTTGGCACCTCGCACAACCTCATTCCGAAGGTGATCATGGATGAACTAGATTTGGATGTCACCAGGCCATACAAAGACCTTTTCTCCTTTGGTTCAAGGAAAGTCAAGTGTTTGGGCCTTATCAAGGACCTAGTTGTATCATTGGCTCAAATCCCTGCTAAAAACATGGTCAAGGATGTGGTCGTCACAAACATACCCCCAAAATTTGGCATGCTGCTCTTGAGGTCGTGGGCTGCGAAGTTGAAGGGAATGGTATAGATGGATATGTCATACACCACTATCGTTGTTTTTGGCCATGAAAAAAGGATGTATAGAGAAGTGTTGTTGAAGTACATGGTGAGTAGCAAAACGTAGCCACACAATCATCCCCTATTCATCGTCGACATCGAGGTGGGGTATTCTATATTCTACTAAGACCTAAATTTCGAAGGGGAAGAAACAACAACCATTATAACAACTGATGAGGAGACCGCACGGGAAAGAACAAAATGCAACCCAAAAGACCGCATGGAAAATAGGGTGTGGAACATGAGTTTTGATGGCACAGTCAGGAGAGAAAGAGTTGGGGTCGACGTATGGGTGAGCCCCCCTGAAGCAAGAACGAAGTTGTGCTCATACAAGCTCGCATTTGAATGCACTAACAACATGGCCGAGTATGAAGCACTAATCTTGGGCTTACAATTTCTGAAGAAATTGGGCACACAGAAGATAACAATGCGTGGAGATTCCGAGTTGATCATAAATCATATAAAGAGTGTATATTAGACCAAACACTCTAGGATGAGAGCGTACATGAATTTGTCTTTGGAACTCCTTGAAGGATTCTTAGAATATGACCTATCTACTATCCTGAGAGAGAAAAATCAGATCGTCGATGCGTTGGCCACCTCAGCCTCAGTTTTTAAGATTCCCATCTTTCCAAACAAAATGTATGAAATCTAGGTCAAGCACAGGCCGACAGTGCCTAATAATATCAAACAATGGCAAGTGTTTGATGATGACAAACATGTGGAAATATTCCTCCTTATGAGCGATGAGTTCGCTAATACAAACATTGACAATGAATGTTGCGACGACAAAGATGAGAGAGTGGATGTGCGTAGTAATGATGACCCTTTCCAAAACCAGATCGTCAGAAGGGACATAATAGAATTGAAAAATAATATTATTCCAAAGGGGTTGGTTCCGCTAGAAAAGTTGTTTGACGAGAATGATGTGGCTAAGAACCCCAAGATCACTACAAGAGAAGAAGACATGGAAGACTGCAACATCGAGACTAAGGAGAACCTGAAGATGGTAAAATTATCCAAGACACTTAGTTCATAGGTCAAGCAGGACTATGCAAAGCTCATGAAATATTTCCTGAACGTCTTCACATGGAGCTACGATGACCTAAAATTTTATGACATGAAAGTGATCCAACATGTTATCCCTCTCAAGGAAGATCATAAACCTTTCAAATAGAAGCTGAGATGGATAAATCCCCTATTGTTGTCGTTGATCGAGAAGGAGGTAAAGAAGATTTTCAACGCTAAAATGATTGTTTCTTTGAGATTCTTGAAATGGGCAGTTAATTTTGTACCTGTGATAAAGAAAAGTGACGAGATAAGACTATGTGTGGACTTCTGAAATTTAAATAAAGTGTCTCTCAAGAACCACTATCCCCTTCCTAAAATGGACTACATCCTGCAAAAGGTGGTGGGGTCCCAGAAGATGCCTATGTTGGATGGGTTTTTAGGATATAATCAGATCATGGTCCACCTGGACGACAGAGAGAAAACGACTTTCACAACTCCATGGGGAGTGTTCATGTATGACAAGATGTTGTTTGGACTGATGAACGCTGGAGCCACTTTTCATAGGGCCATGGACATCGTGTTTTCTGATGAAAAGGAAATTTCATTGTGGTTTATGTAGATGACATCACAATGTACTCTACCTCTGACAAACAACATATCGAGCACTTGAAGAGAGTTTTTCAAAAGTGCAGAAAGTTCGACATATCACTAAATCCAAAGAAATCAAATTTTGCGGTGAAAGAGGGAAAGATATTAGGGCACGTCATTTCCAAGGAAAGAATTAAAATAGACCCCAACAGGGTTGAAGGGATCTTGAAGATCGGCACCCCACATAGTAAAAAGGAGGTGCAATCCTTCTTGGGAAAGGTAAAAATTTTGAGGAGATTCATCCCAAACCTGGCGGAAATCATAAAGCATATAACTTGCATGCTCAGGAAGGGAAACAAGATTAAGTGGAACCCGGAGGCCAAGAAATCTTTTGAAGATATCAAAGTGGCACTGACTAAGGCTCTTGTGCTAGCCAACCCAGACTTTAGGAAATAATTACTCCTTTTTTCATTTTCCTCAAAACACACTATTGTCGGCGTACTATTGTAGAAGGACGAGAAGGATTTCAAGAAACCCATAGCCTATTCCATCCAGACACTTCACGATGCTCCACTAAGGTATGGCATCATGGAAAAGCACGTGTATGCCTTAGTAAAAGCCTTGAAATAATTCAAGACATACATATGACACTCCCATGTTATCACTTGTGTACCCAACAATTCAGTAAAGGATATTCTGACTCAACCTAACCCGGAAGGAAGGAGAGGCAAGTGGACAACGACCATGTTAGAATACAACCTTGAAATAAAGCCTACAAAGTGATCAAAGGTCATAATATCGCAAACTTTTTGGCACAATCAGACTGCGATGCTGTAGGAATGAATTTCATTGTTGATCTGTCGAAATTCCCCCAAGAATAAAAAACTGCGCAGGTTCCTCTACAATTCATTGATTCTCCAAGGTACACAGACATCATCTTTGTGATGGAAAATCTCTAGGCCCCTCTGGGCGTGAGTAAAACTAAGGCTAGATTTCTCAAGCTCAAATTGGTTAAGTTATGCATCCTAGTCAACTCACTCTATTGGAAACATCCCGGGGGAATATTGTTGAGTTGTTTACTGGAAGATGACGTGAAGCGCGGGCCATACAATAATTTCACAAAGGAGACTGTGGAGGACACCACTATTGGAATACCACCGCGCACAAAATCCTGAGGGCAGGTTATTACTGGCTTTACAATTTTCGATGACGTATATAAGGAGGTCTCTAGTTGCCATGAATGTCAGATTATCGATGGAAGAAGAAAGCTGCAACCCCTGGCACTGAAGTCGATCTCAGTTGAAGAACCTATTATGTAGTAGGGTCTAGATTTTATAGGAGAGATAAAACTGCCATCCTCTGCGTAGAACAAATGGATACTCATGGCCACTGATTATTTCATGAAATGGATAGAGGCGATCCCCACGAAACAAGCTACCAACACAGTCATTATCCAATTCCTGGAGACGAACATTTTGTCGAGGTTTGGGTGTCCCATTAAGATCATTACAGATAATGCAGCCGCATTCAAGTCTAAGAGGATGAAGATATTTTTCCAGGATTATAACATAACCCTGGGGCATTCCACAACGTACTATCTGCAAGAAAATGGGTTAGCAGAATCCTCAAATAAGAGACTGACTAGGATTATCAAAAGACTCCTGCAAGAAAACAAGAGAGCCTAACATAAAAATATTATCTACACACCATGGGTAGACCAGGTCACCACCAAGAAATCTATATCAACGTCGCCTTTCCAGATCGTTTATGGAGCAGACGCAATTTTCCCTACTTCACTAGGACCACCCATCAAGAAGTTGTTACAAGAACAGGAGGCTGAGCCAAATGCTATGCAGAGGAGGATTAATCATCTAATTCACACGCAATAGAAGAGAGAGAAGGTGTATAATCGATTGCATCTCCATCATGAAAAGATAAAGAAAGCCTTAGATAAGGATTCTAAGCCAAAAGATTTTTGGTTGGGTGACATAGTTTTGAGATGGGATGCAAGAAATGAAGGTAAAGAGAAGCATGCAAAGTTAGACCACCTTTGGACGGATTCGTTCAGAATATATGATCATAGCGGAAAAAATGCTTATTTTCTAGAAGGATTAAATGGAGAAAGTTTTGATTGGGGACCTGTAAACGACAAGTTCCTAAAACATTACCTGATGAAATAAAATCTTTTTAAGTCATTTTTCATTGTAAATAGTCTTTTTATTTTGCGTCAAGTCTGTAGGTCAGCAGAAAATTGAAGCCCGAAGTGAAGGCCCTAATTTTATGTTAAAGTCTTAGAAGCTGCATCAATAGGTTTAGTTTGTTTTTCCTAGTGTCTAGAGGTCAAATAAATCCCAATGATCAGGCACCTGGTCTACTATTCTTTTCTACCTCAGGATAACATCCCCATTGGAGCCAATTGTTAGTGCCGCCATTTTTCTTTCCATTTTAGAGTCAGTTTTAAAGTCACGTTGTGACCCATGCACCTGAACATGTGAAGTCAGGTACGTAACACCATGAGTTTGAAGTCATCAAGTGTCCGGTTAGCCCTTGGAAACAGGAAGGGATGTCATATTCGAAACTTGTATAAGAGGTATGGGTATGTCTTTTCCAAGAAAATCGAGTCCTGTTGAGAAACTAGTCTCTATATGCCCCAGGTTGAGTCAAGTGGTTAATAGAGGTCACATCAGCAAGTACCATAGTTATTATCAGTTCATCATGGAGGCTGAGGGAATAAAAAATCATTCCATTCGTATCATGCATGCCCAATAATCCTTATCACTTGTATCCTACATGCGGGGATTTTTCATGGAAAACCTGCAACTTGACTTGGAACATCTCATCTCCATGAATTCATTGTCCTCCAACATGATTTCCTCTGTGTCTAATTCTTTATAAATATTGGATGCTTGACATTCTCTCCAGTCATAGAACTAGGCCTAAACTCTATTTGCAATTTCCCTTGCCAGTCCACCTTGTTTAGAACCTTCCCTCCTATGTGTTTGTTGGATAAAATGCGTGCAAAGTTCACCTTGGTCACACCATGGAGACCTCTCAGAGCATAAGCAAAGGTGCACAGAAAAGTATAACTGAAAGTTCCGAGCCTCAAAGGGATTGGGATTCATTCTCACCTGTGGTAGACATTCCCAAAGATGTGAAAGGAACTATTCTTTTACCTGCAGAGAAGGCCAGATAAAATCACAGAAAATATGAAATGGAGGGACACGTAGAGGAAGGCAAGACAGTAAGAGCCCCCTCTCCCCAGCAACAAATGCCTCGAAAGAGGGGCAAGCCGAGAAAGAACCAGGGGATCATGGAAGCTCGAATTTCAGAAGAACCCCATGTCAAATTGATAGCTGAAGAACTACTCAGAAGCAACATTCAGCTAGAACCTTCTAGGGGATTGAGCCATGAAGACAGGAGAAGAACAAGGAGAGAGGATATCGCAGGAGAAAATGAGCAACTTCCATCTCAGCAACTAAAGCAAGCAAAGTTGGCTATCGCTGAACTCTATCAGGAAAACATGGAATTAAGGTGACAGCTAGCGACAAAGGCTACGAAAGCATTCACAATGCAGGGTCGCGAAGGGAACATGGCATGGTTGAAAAGGAAACTCAGAGAGGTGCAAGACACCATTGTACAAATGTGAGAAACACAGAGACTGAAGGAAGGAAGGCATTCAAAACATTCCTTAGAATGTGGAACAACTAAGAAGGAAGCCTGTGTAGCTCTCGCCAGCGCACAGGCAAAACAAGTTTAGTTGGCGCCCGTCTCTACACCTGCAAAGGATGAGGCAAATATTGGCAATTTTGAATGATATGTTTCTCTAAAGCACACTACCATTTTGATAATGGCCACGACAGTCTAACAAATTCTTACTGCATGCAATTCTTAGCAAATGATCACATCACAGAAATCGAAGCCGTTATTTACAGATAGAAAGCTCCTAATGGACACCTATTCGACGAGACACCTGCTCAAAGGGACACAACAACACATCTTTTCTCCATGAAAAATCCTGACCAATGATAAGATCCCCATGGTGAATCTGCAAACAATCATAAGTAAACATACGTGATTATTGTCTATTTTTTGAAAACACTATGGGAAGAGTCTCCAACGCATGTTTCTCAGTTTTCCTAGTTCTAAGGGTTAGCAGTTAGGAAACATGGTAGCCCAAGAGACACCTATATATTTCATCTTTTCGATGTAGGCCAGGTTGGTTGGCAAATTTGGTAGACGATAGCTATTGTATGTAATCTGAAGTTTTGACCGTAATTTAATGTAAAGGTCGTGTGACTTGATGAAAAGATTCTAGTTGTAATAGTTGGATTTATTATGCTTCTTTCTTTTCATATGTTATTTCGTTTTATCTTTATTTCATATCTCTTTCTATCTATTTTAGAACGAATTATTGAACCTGTGGATTCGATGTACAATGCCCCTTGTTCGTGCCACTTAGACAAGACATTTTACTCTAAAAGCTAACTCTGAATTCGTCCACAACGACGCTCCTGAGTTACTTCCCATAATTTCTCTCTCCACACGTTACAGTTTTACACTGAATTTTGTTTCTTGCCTAGCCTTATCCTCTTGAGTCCATACACTGAGTCATTTGTCCCATTTTTCCTCAAACAGACCCCTTAGCCGAAGTCTTACTTTCTTGCACCAATATAACCAGAACTCATTATATCAAAGGTTTTAAATCTAGCCGTTGTTTTCAAAGTCATATCCCGCGCAAAGACCATGCCACTTCCGGGAGAGCCCTCTCCAGATCTAAAAGGCTAGTTTCAAGTCTCAAAGTTGGTTGAAAATATTACCTTCATCGTCTGTTTATTAACCGAATAGATTTACAGAGTGCTAACTGAAGTCTAGGAGAAAACAACTCTCTAGGATCAAGCGATGCGGATCGAAAGTATACTCTATAAATATCAGTACCAATACCCTCATTTACGTTCCTTTTCCATTAAAAGTTATGTGGGGGTGGTATGTCAATATCGAGGTTAATGAGGTGAAGCAATGAAAAGGATATTCATTACTGACCTAAATTGATCACACATTATACTTTCTCCATAAACAATTTGAGAATAAGATATGGATGTCTAATAAGACCACTCTATGATTTATCCATTCGTTTGAGCCTATTTTTCGTTGTCACCACATGAATGATTATTGAAGAAATAAGGGGATGTGCCAAATTATGCAAGAATGATATCACGAGGCATTGATCTCTTGGAATGAAGATGTTCAGACAACATCATGAAAACCATTCTCCCCATCATGTTTCAATGTAATCCTCGAAGATATGGTCCCCAAATCACACACCCATACATGAGCTTAGTTGTAAACAATGAGTGAAAGAGTTAGATCCTCACTAAAATGTTCTAACATTGACGTTGAAAACATTATTTTTTAAGAGAAGTGAAAGGTACATATCCCTTAATCTATCATGTACTATTGGAGTCAAGCTAAAGCATGGTCTACAAAATTGGAACTCAAAATATACATATGAAGATACTAACTCAAACATCTCACCTTTGTAAGTAACAATAACATTCCTTGCCTTCTTTTTAGGGATGTTAAAGGCCATGACTTCTAGTTTCCCAAGATTATCCTAAAGCTTACAGGTGTTATAAAATGAAGCTAGAACGTTAACTTGTCTCTAGAGGTACTTCATTGAATGGGAAAGGAGAATAATGTGATGTGAAGATAAGAGAGTATAAATGGAGACTTTTAAGAGAAAGAAACCATCTGAGGTACTCAACAAATACAATATTATTTCCTCTAGCTCATCAATATAGAGCCCAAAAACTATATGTGTGGACTTGTTTAACTCCTATAGCTTTTTGGACCTCGATTTTCTTACCAATCCTCATTTGTACTTTTCCAATAATTATCTCAGAAAGTTTAACCACAAATGATACCACCAAGGTAGGAAGATCCAAATCCTTGAGCCTATTAGCTAATAGCTGTTGAGAGACTACGTCAAATACCTTACGAAAGTACAAAAAGAACAATTATACTTGATTCTTGTTTGTCTTAGCCTCTTCAATGATGGAAGTAAAAGTAAATATATGGTCATAGGTATGATGATTCCTCTTGAATATTAGTTATCCTTTATCCCTCAACCAATTTTTCTTTTCTCATCTTTAGTTGTGAATGTATAAGGTTGTGGCATAGATCTTATCCAAGGGATGGCCAACCATAATAATGGGGTAGTTACTAGGATCATTTAGGAATCCAATTTTGCATATGGGATGGATTATATTGGAGGTCCAAGAAGGTGGAAATCAATGGTTCATCATGTAGTTAAAAAATTCATCAATATGGCCTTGTAATCCTTCAAGGCTATGTTTGTAAAACCCATCTTTGAGGTTCTCCACATCCTAGGGTTTGTTGGATTGAAGCTTAAAGATGACATCTAGGATTAGAAAATCAATAAACAAATGAAAATGGATGGGTTTTCGGTTGAATTTAATATTTCAATATCTTTGAGCATTGTATAGGATATATTTATAGTCAAACCAAGTAGAGAGGTCAATGATTATGAACATTGATTTCTTAGGGAGGAAGCTTCCCAAAAGATTTTGGAGGCGAACTAAATTTCGTTAGGTAGTTATATTGTAATTCCTATAATTAGGAATACATCCAATTGGATAACATATTTATATTAAATTAGATACACCATTTTAAGCCTAAACATCAATATTATGACTAGATATAAAGATAGAGAACACTCAAAGTAAATATCTATATTCATTCCTCATGAAGAGGAGGATGGATAAATTACTTGGAATTTGATGAAGATAAACTTCTCTTACCAAATATATGCAACCATCATCATACATCAAATCCAACTGAGCAGTGATATGCAATTACAACCGTTGGGCAAAGGTCCAGTTTTGGGTAAAAGGCCATCTTTGGAGAGAAAAACATGAAGTGGAAGAAAAGACAGGAGAATGAAGCATGTTCAAGGGAAGAATATGAGAAGCGCATGCATGGGAGACCTAACTGCACTAGGGTTATGGTTTTGGCATGATATTGTAATGGATGATAAGAAATTACTTGGAATTTGATGAAGATAAACTTCTCTTACCAAATATATGCAACCATCATCATACATCAAATCCAACTGAGCAGTGATATGCAATTACAACCGTTGGGCAAAGGTCCAGTTTTGGGTAAAAGACCATCTTTGGAGAGAAAAGCACGAAGTGGAAGAAAAGACAACTGGAAGGAAATGAAGCATGTTCAAGGGAAGAATATGAGAAGCGCATGCATGGGAGACCTAACTGCACTAGGGTTATGGTTTTGGCATGATATTGTAATGGATGATAAGCCAAGAATATGTATAAGTAGCACCTAGGAGGTCTAGGGTAAGCGACCAAGACAGAGAAAGAGTGAGGGACGAAGAAGACAGACAAAGAGAGAGAGAGAGAGACAGAGAGAAGGGTGAGGAAGGTTGTAAAGCTTGTAAGAGCTACCTCATTTAGTAATCTAGTGAGCTAGATAAGAGTTGAGAAACTCGATCCCGAGGGTTAGATCACAAGCTAAGGAGCCTGGTGCGATCTAGTCAGCCTCATAGGAATTGGGAATCCTCTTGAGATTGTAAGATCTATGATTGTAAATATTATATGATGTAGCGTAGGAGGAGGTGAACCACAGTAAAACTTGTGTTATATGATTGAATTTTATGCATATCCCTTGTTGTTAATGATTAAGTGCTTGGTAATTAATTGAAGGGACTACTTAAATATGATAGTTCACATGCATGAGTAAGATTGAATGGTTAATTAATATGTTAGACTAAATAAATTAAGATCACAAGTTGAAAATACAGATCCCCACTCTTTCTCAGGCTGTAAGCATCTGAGAATTTCATCCACCAATAGAACTATCTCGAGTGATACTACACAATGCAACCTATGTACTGCGTTGCCTTCTGGTTTACCAGGAAGCTCGATAGCTTTAGAGGGATTTGGATGGAATATTATTAAATATGGACCTGGGTCAACATATGAAAGTAGGGTAAGAACAAAGTAGATAAAAGGGCTAAAACCCTAAAAGTAGTCTAAAACCAACAAATGGTTTTGTTTTCAATTGGAACATAATGGGATTGAGTGATTAAGATCTTTGAAAGAAGCATAAAAAGGATGCCATATCTGGGGAAAAAATGTTGAAATCATGAGAATATAAAAGGGGATGTTGAGATTGTGGATCCCATCGAAGGAAGATATCGAGAGCTGGTTGAAAACACAGGAGCTGGAGTTTGTGTAGAAAGATAACAGAAACCCAAAGTAGAAGAAAACAAGGGACCTCAAGGTAGGTACATCATATCGTTGTATACTTCCATTAAGATATTACTATATAACAAGGGTGTAATGACAATGGCCTCAGACAACTAAACTTCCATGCGTTCATGGGGGAAGGGGGGAAGCACTAACAAGACATAGAGAAATGAAGGAAGAAATGGATAGAGGAAATAACGAGTTGGCCTTGGTACCAATCATGATGGAAGAAGACCAAATAAAGAAGATCATGGTAATAGCTAGAAGAACACGCAGTGGATTACCCTACCAATATAAGTTGAACAACAAGAAGAGAACCATATCTGCAAGGGATGTCTTGGCAAGTGATGAAGAAGAGGTAGAAGATATTCGGGCTGTGGAGCATATTGAGGAAATATCGTGCGACATATGAAAGGAATACAAGGGTTCCAAGAGAAGAAACCAGAGGTAGATATCCTATCCATATCAGTGTCAATGTGGAACCCATAAACCCATGTGCGACTAATACACCAATAAGAACACCACCATTTAGACAACTAAATTTTGTAAGGAAGACAACATGAAGTACATCTAGTCAAGGAGTAGTAACTCGAGGAGATAATTTAGGAAGTAGTAGCCAAGTATCTACACTGTGCAGAGGAATCAATTTAGTATTCAGGATGGCAGGACATGATCCCACCATCAGATTACCAGAATTAAAGGGAGAGGCATCATAGGACCCTGAAAAGCACTTATTCATTTGTGAAAAGATATGGGAAGAAAAACATATCACATATGAAGACACTAAACTTGCGCAGTTAGCCATCACACTAAGAGATTTCACATTGGATTTCTACATGAGATTAGCTGCAAATAGTCCACCACGGATAACCAGAATGATTGGGGATATTAAGAATATGTTAATAAATGAATTCCATAAACCTATCTTAGAGAATCAATACATGAATGAGATGATAAATATCGAAAAGAAACCGAGAGAATCTGTGTGGGAGATTGACCAGAGATTCAAATGATTGGAGGGAAAGATAAAGTATGTCATGACAGACATGCAACACAGGAATTTGTTTCTCAACTCACTGCTACCACACTTGAAATACCCTTTGAGACAATAGAAGTTTCAAAATCAGGCAGAGGATCTACAGGTATCCCTACAATTGGAAGAGAACTAGTATAAAAAGACAAATCCAGCCATAGAGGAGTTGAAGGAGGATTTGAAGAACTTAACATTTCAACTAAACTAGAACAAGGGTAGGGACAAAAGAGAATATGTTTGGTGTACCACATGTAGGACAGAAGGACACCAAAAGAATGAATTCCCAACATTCACACAGTAAATGGAAAAATGACTTCCAAGCCCTTTTCCATAAGGAGGAGTATGGTGTGAGATTTGTAAGACACAGGGGCATCATCCATATCACTGTCCAATGATGTGGAAATACCAGACAGTGCTTAAGGGTTCATATTGAAACTATTACAAGTTAGTAGGCCATGATGAAAAATATTGCAGGATAATGGAGAAAATGAGGGAACGAACATCGGATACCTATAGGATGCAAGCAAAGATTATGACAGGGATAGTTGCACCACAGTTCAACCAAGTACCATCCCCATATAACATTGCGCCACAACAATATAACACGGCTCAACTGCAGTACAATACTGTGTAGCCACAATATAATCCTGCGCAATATAACCAAGTGCCCCAGTACAATGCACTACGAGGAGATTGAGATGGCTATACAAGTGGAGGAAGAGGTAGAGGAGGATTTGGAAGAGGCAGAGGAACAATGGTATGTCATAATTGTCAACAACCAGGACACTATGCAAGAGAATGTCCACTTCCACCTGAGACATGTATGTATTGTCGCGCATTAGATCACGGCACATAAGACTTTCCGACACTATTGAGGAAGATCCAAGAAAAGATAAATCAGAACAATCAGAATGTTCAATGGATTTCTATAGAAGTGAGGGAGGATGGAAGAAATATCAACATTGTTACATGCAGAGGATCTAAGAGAAGAAATGATGTAGTAAGACAAGAATCAACACAACACCAATGGGTGAAGAATAATGCCGAACTACAGAAGAAATTTGATGCACAGAACGAAAAAGGGATATTCAAGAAATCCAGACAAGAATTCTTGAAGCCATAAATTGCATCTACATCAACTGTGTAGCATACTCAGGACATACTAACATATGATATGCCTTAATCACTGGATCATGCTAATGAAGAGAAACCTCTAGGAAAAGTATGTACCATACAGGATTTTATGCAATCTTGTGTTAAGCTATTAAATGACCAATCATTTGTTAAAATTTTGCAAAGCATGTTATAAAGATGTAACTCATAAGTAGAGGGGAAATTAGAATAGAAAATAGTCAATCACCTGCATACAAGAAGGAGGACAAGAAAGAAATTCAGATCAAATGCTAACATTGGAGATTTCAATATGGGGGACATCATACTAGATTTAGGCTCTAAGGTGAATGTGTTACCCAAGAAGACATGGAAATGTATGGGAGAGCCCACATTGGGATATTCACTTGTTCAGCTGAAACTAGAAAATCAACACAGAGTTCTACCAATTGGAAGGATAAATGGTCGGACAGTAGACCTAGATGGAGTGCGCACCAAGGAAGACTTCGAAGTAACATAAATAGTGGATGGAACAACACCTTATCCAGCATTGCTTGGACTAGATTGGGTGTTCAAAAATTAGGCCATAATCAATTTGAAGACGAGGAAGATGGAATTCGAGTCAGGAGAATACATATTCATTGAACCATTAGATCCATCATGAGGAGAAAGGTTTGTAGAACCCATTTGTTTGTATCGGGAGGAAATTAACCAGTTGTACAGAACCACTGCACTAGATGAATACTATGTGAATACAACTACAGATGGGGTACTCAGTTGGAGAAGTATCACATCATGCATGTCAGACTCAGATACAAGGATGAAAATTTGGCAGCAGAGATTACATGAATTATCCATAATAAGATGCACAAGAGTAGACCACACAATCATATGTGTAGGTACAGATATAAGAGAACCTCCTAGCTTTCATGGGGTGAACGACTTAGAGGAATTCCTAATAATATATGAAGATGATTTTTTACCAAATCAGAGACTCTTAAATTTGGATATAACACTCAAGGAAACACCTACAAGATAGTGGGGTGTGCACAAAGAGACCATGAAATATTGGTACCAATGCAAATGATTATTGCATATTAGGTTTGGTGCAAAGCAGAAGAGAAGAATGATATAGAGATATGATGGATAGGGGTCACCTTTGGAACACTTGGAGAAGTGAAAAATATTATGGATGATGACACCACCAGATGAATGGCCTCATCAGTTTATTCATACACTAGAAGGATTCCCAACAAACTGGTATGTAGACTAGAAACCACACAGAGGAACTACAAAATGAATAGTTTACAACAGAAGTTTACAGTCACTTTCTCATATGAACATGAAAAACCCAACATATAATTAGTGCTCAAACAAATCAAAGGGGTGATATTTGTTAAGGAACCAAAATTTAACTCATGGAAAAAGATCAACATCAGAAAAAACAGACAGTGAAAGAATTATTGTCATGATACCTTGTGTAGGAAGAAACACTAGATGAAGAGGACCCACACAACATTCATATAACATAAGATAAAGGTGAAAGAGAGGTGGAAGTCCCACCTATGGAATTATAAGTGTTTGTTGCGCCGATCAATGTGAATAAATTTAACATTGGTACAATTGAGAATACCAAAATGGTGAGCATTGGAGACTACTGAGATGAAAAAACAATAGAAAGCATAACATAGTTACTACGTGAGTACAATGAACCATTCCCAACAACCTTTACAGAAACGAAAGGCATATCAGGAAAGATCGAAGAGATGAAGATACGTTTCAAATATCAGGCTAGATCAGTCAGACAACGACCATATAGATTGAACCCAATATATAGGTAGAAAGTAAAGGCATAAATTGGCAGGATGTTCGAGGCTAGAATCATAGAACCAATGGAGTAATCTGAATGGGTAATCCCTATGGTAGTAGTTCAGGAGAAGAAGCGGGAGGGATAAGGATATGTGTTGACTTGAGGAAGTTGAATGATGCTTGCCTTCATGATCCTTTCCCTACCCCTTTCACTGATGAGGTATTGGAGAATGTAGGATGCCATGAAGGATACTCATTCATAGATGGATTTTTAGGATACCATCAAATCAAGACAGCCCCAGAAGATCGGTACAAGACCACTTTTTCCAAAGAATGGGGATCCTACCAGTACACAGTCATGCCTTTTGGGCTGAAGAATGCACCAACTATATTCTCAAGAGTAGTCATAGCTGCTTTTAAAGAATCCATCCACCAGTTTTTAGAAGTATACCTGGATGATTAGATAGTATATAGTCTATTGAAGGACAATGTAGAGGTGTTAAGTCTGATGTTAGAAAGATGCAGGCAGTGTCAAATATCGCTAAATATAAAGAATTGCATCTTTGGAACACCTTTTGGGATACTATTGTGCCATCTAGTGTGCAAACAAGGCTTTCTAGTAGATCATGCCAAGATTTCAGTGATTGTTAATCTGCCACCACCAAAATCAATATGTCATTTGAGAGAAAAATTGGGACACACAAGATACTACAAGAAATTCATAAAAGGATATGTGTAGATCACTGCGTGAATGTAGAAAATATTGAGGAAAGATAGGAAAAGTCAGTGGAAAGAGGATTGTGAGTGAGGATTGGACACTCTAAAAGAGAATATGGTAACAACACCAATACTAGTATTCCTAGATTGGGAAATGACCTTTCATGTGCATGTTGATGCATCATCTATAACACTTGGAGCTATCCTGGCCAGCCAGGAACAGGGGAAGTAAACCATCTGATAGAATTTGCTATCAGAAAACTGTCAGAGTTCGAGAAAAATTACAATACCACAAAAAGAGAAGGCCTATATATGGTTTATGCATTCCAAAATTTCATAAATTACTTATTAGGAAAACATTTCAATATGTTTACAGATCATTCATCCCTCAAATACCTAGTCAATAAGCTTGTGTTGGGGGGGAGGATTTGTAGATGGTTATTGTTGTTCCAGGAATTTGACTTTGAAGTAATAGTCAAGCCAGTAAATTTGAATGCAGGACCTGATCACCTTTCAAGGATCACTAATGGAGAGGAACCTACGAACTTAGAGGACAACTTCCTTGATACACAGTTATTTTTAGTACAAGTAGTTGATGAATATTTTTCTAACATCATTCAATACTTGAGTACAAGGACTGGGCCAGAAGAATTAAACACTGCACAGAAGAAAAAATGGTTAGTTTGAGTTGCAGACTATCAGTTGATTGCAGGACACTTAGATAATATGGGTGTAGATAACATCTTGAGAAGATGTGTACTAGAACATGAAATACCTAGGATTTTAGTAGAGACCCATGAGGGAATAGCAGGAGGAAATTATACATGAAAAGATACCGTGTAGAAGGTGTTGTGAGTAGAACTGTGGTGGTCGATCATTGATACATATGCAAAGGAATACTGCCAGATATGTGATGTATGTCAAAGGGTTAGAAAACCTAATAGAAGGGACGAGATGCCCATAAGACCATAAGTAACCTTGTAGGTATTTGAAAAATGGGAAATAGACTTTGTGGGACCAATTAACCCACTAGAAAATAGGTCAATAGAAAAGAATATAATTACTGCGATAGAGTATCTAACGAGATAGGCAGAAGAAACACTAGTAAAATATTGCAGTGTAAAGACATCAACACACTTCTTGTTTGAGCAAGTGATTACTAGATTTGGATGCCTAAGGATTATGATGAGTAACCGAGGAACTCACTTCATTAACAACACTATTAGGGATATGACCTAGAAGTTTGAATTCTATCATCAAAAGAGTACACCATATCACCCTCAAGCAAATGGAACAATGGAATCCTTTAACAAGATCCTAGAGAATGCATTGAAAAAGATTTTCAACGTCAATAGGGACGATTGGGACTTGATGATACCAACAATACTATGGGCGTACACAACTACATGAAAAAATTTGAAAGGGAAGAAACCATTCATATTGGTATATGGACAAGAAGCAGTGGTGCCATTAGAATTTTTGGTACCTAGTCTATACATAAAAGCAATCACAAAAATGATAGAACAAGGCGCAATCAAAGAACAACTAAGTCAACTGATGGAGATGGGGGAAGATAGGACTCTATAAGGATTTTACCAAGAGGTAAAGAAATAAAGGGACAAAGATCGGCATGACAGACATATTAAAAGGAAGAATTTCAAGGAGGGAGATCTAGTCTTGGTGTATGATAGTAAATTTGTTCAGCACCTAGGAAAGTTCAGAATGCATTGATTGGGACCATATGAAGTTAAGACTGTCACATATGGAGGAGTTGTACAATTGAAATATTTAGGAGGTATATAACTCAGAGGAATGATCAATGGGAGTCGACTGAAACTCTAAAGGGACATTCGACCTCCTAGCATTTAGGAAATTACCGCGTAGTAAAGTAAGAAAAAAAAGAGAAAAGGGATTTAGCGTGACAAAAAGAGAAAATTCCATGTGCAACAAAAGACCGACACATTGTGCACCAAGGAATGGTGAGATAGAAAAAATCTCTCGCACACTCAAAAATCCCACCGCACTGGAAAAATGACCAATGATCAGAAAAATTGGGGGGGAATTGAAGAAATGGAGGTTACGGCAAAGAAGTGCCAACTTGTGTAATCTATCAAATTGAATGACAAGTACTTTCGAAGCACCTTTGCATTAATCACGCCAATTGGGGGTGTCAAGGAAATTGAATATCACAAATGTGGGAAGTGCCATTTGATTTAAACCACAGCTCGGGTAGCTTCTTTGAGAAGCTTCATGACACTTGCTATATAAGAAAGGCACGGGAGAAATATAATTCTTAGTGTGAAATTGTGAAATCACAGAGCGATAGAGTATATAGAGAAGAGAATGATTTAGCAAGAGATACAGAGAGAACCAGTTCGACAAAAATCAACCTTAACCACCATGGCACCACCCAAGTTTAGTGCACCAAGCTAGGCAATAAGGAAGCCTCGAAGCCAACATAGATCACCACAACGGCCATAGGGAATGGAACAGGAACCCACACAGGCCGCATAATTCGTCAATTTGGACAAAATATCCTCACCTCACATGGAACCAGTGAGCCCCACACCCATGGTGGAGGAAGCCCAACCAGAAGATGTTACTGGCTCACTATGAGATTATGCCAATGAGAGCACAATGGAGGTTGGAACTTCAAGCCAGCCACCACAATGAAAGGGTAAGAAACCCATGGCAATGTCACCGTGCAGACAGGATGCAACAACCATAGTCCTACCATGCGTTCTTGAAGGGGTGCAGGCCACACCTAACCTTCTGGGGTGTGTGGAAAGACTGCACTACTCATACCACGAGGTGGACGACGTGGACAAGTTCCCATAGTTTACAAGGAAGGTCTACCTTAACAACGTAGGATGTGATTGTAGCCCATACATCCCTGAAGGATCTGGTGCAGATAAAATTGGTAATGGAGTGAATACCAACCAAGGCATTTTACAAACTACAATTCAGTGTCACGTAGGAGGTGCAGTTGCGCACATGAACAAAAGAAAAAGAGTTGCAACAAACAAAAGATAAAAAAGAGGATCTAGAATTGGTGCTCGAGTAGGTCAATCTCGAGACCAAAGACGAGAATGATTRCATAGATAAGATCGAGAAGGGAGTGGCTAAAGCCTATAACAGGATCTCAAATAGCGCACAAATAGAAGAGCCCACTACAACGTAGAAGAGCGATCATATTGTGCAAACAATTGATCAATATAGGAAGGGTATCAAAACTCTCTSGGAACAACTCTTTCTTAAAACTCCCCTGGAGGTGAAGGAACAAAGGAATAATAAAGTTGCAGGAYAGGTAGAAGAAATGGAACTCCAAGTCAATGTAGTTGTGGACTTGTTTGAGACGGTGACATAGTTATGGAAAACACTAGAAGAAGATGAATGGGTCCAACACTGGGACCAGGAAAAGGAGAAGATAAGCGTAGCTATCCAGGACCTCAAGCAGAGGCAGAAAAAAATGAAGATCATCGACCGCCTCAAAGTATTTCAAGCCATGAAGAAGAAGCAAGCAGATCTAGTAGTTGCACAAATGAAAAAGAAGGACCTACAAGCTCAAATGGAACCTATCCAAGAGATATCCATGGAGGCCATTGCGCAAGCAAAGGAGGAAAACAATAACATTGTGAAAACACAAGCAGAGTGTGCATAAATGATCTGGGAGGAAATCATCTGGGAGGAAATCACGGTGCAAGTGTTAGATGCGCTCAAAGAAAAGGTCATGCAGGCTCAAATAAAAGAAAGGAAACTTGCAGACAAGTTCCACATTATGGCAGGAGTTGTTGAATAAGTGTGCATAGTCTAGGTGGCTCGGGACGAGCCACTTGTTAGTGTTGGGGGCATGTTGGTCGAAGGTCCAGTTTTGGGGAAAAGGCCATCTTTGGAGAGAAAAACACGAAGTGGAAGAAAAGACAGCTAGAAGGAAAAGTAATACGTGTGAAGGAAGAATGAAAGGCACGCATGCAAGGGAGACATAAATGAACTAGTGTTAGGGTTTTGGCATGATATTGTAATGGATGATAAGCCAAGGATATGTATAAGTAACACCTAGGAGTTCTAGGGAAAGAGACCAAGACAGAGAGAGACATAGAGAGGGACAAAAGAAGATAGATGAAGAGATTGAGAGAAAGAGAGAGACAAAGAGAAGGGTGAGGAAGGTTGTAAATCTTGTAAGATGGTGAGCTACAGAAGAGTTGAGCAACTCGATCCCAAGGGTTGGATCGTAGGATGAGGATCCTCGTGCGATCTACTCAACCTCATAGGGATCAGGAATCCTGTTGAGATTGTAAGATCTAAGATTGTAAACGCACGTGGTGCAAGATATTTCTGAGACATAATAAAAGAGCTTGAGAGACAAATATTTGTGGATGTAGCCTAGGAGGGGGTGAACCACGATAAAAAAAAATGTTATATGATTGAATTATATGCATCTCCCTTGTTGTTAATGATTAATTGCTTGATAATTAATTGAAGGAACTAGTTAGATCTGATAGTTCACATGCATGAGTAATCCTGAATGGTTAATTAATATGTTAGAATAAATAAATGAATATCGGAAGGTGGAACTACACATCCCCACTCATTCCCAGGCTGCAAGCATCTGAGCATTGTATCCACCCATATAACTATCTCAGGTGAGACTGCGCATTGAAACCTATGTATTGCGTTGTCTTCTCGTTTACTAGGAAGACTGGTAGTTTTAGAGGGCTTTTGTTGGAATCTTGTTAAATCTAGACCTGAATCAATGTATGAAAGTAGGGTAAGACCATAGTAGATAAAAGGGTTAAAACCCTAAAAGTAGTCTAAAACCAACAACAACCGTGTGTGGGGAAGGACTCTCCTCCCAACCAACATCTCGTTCAATCCAACTAAGATCCCCTTATCTCTCAATCAACCACCTATACTAGATTATATTCCTCTCTTTCTTCTAAATCCATATCTCTAAAGAAAACCCCCAAGGGTTAAGATCTTCCAAGAAAACGATATCTCACTACCTTCTCCACATTCATTAAATAACTATTTTTCATATCCTTCCATGCAAAAATTTCCATGCATAAGCTCCACTTTTCATAAACTAATTAACTCTTAATGATGCAACTTTTAGCATTTTATTTATTTATCTTTTCCCTTAATTAGATTTTAGTAATTTTTCTCATTTTTTAACTTTTTCATTCATAGTAAAATATTTGTTTCATTATGATAACTATTATTATAATCTTCATCATCATTATTATTTCTTACTATCATTATTATTTATTCTTCTTATTACTATATTAATACCACTTATTTATTTTCATCACCAAGTTTAGGATTAATTCAAAATACGGGGGATTACATACTCCCCCCATTCAAGGAACTTCATCTCGAAGTTAAATTTAATTATGTTACTTATCAATTTTTACTTTCTTCTTATATTTTCCACATCACCCTTTTCTATAAACAACAGAGATCCATCTTAACTCTGGATCTAACATGTGTTGAGAGGCATCAAATTCCTCAATATGAAAAATATTTTGGAGCATCTTGAAGGATTTGATGTCTGTCGGCGCATGATAGATATGGAGTTAATATGGATCTACATTGGTTCTCTCTCTCTCTCTCTCTCTCTCTCTCTCTCTCTCTCTCCATGTCAAATCCATGTTGATCATAGAAGGAATTTCACATCTCCTCAAACTCAACTCACCATTCAAATGTTTTAACCATAATAATTTGT